>MUZC01001947.1:1129402-1154625 GCA_002072015.1 Radix auricularia | reverse complement strand
ACATTAAAAAATAAAGAATAACGCGTAATATTATTCTTTATGTTGGCTCGTTTGTAACCATGAAACAGCTAAGTCGGGATGGGACCGTCGTAACCGGGGGACTATTTATATACAAACATGCATATCCATGCTTGCACGTCTTTAATAAATATAACAAAATATTGATTCAAAGACATTGAATTCAAAATTTTCTTCTTAAAAAACAACAAAGAAAACTTGAGAAAAATTGTACCCCCCCACCCCACTAAGGTGGAGGATATAGTGAAGTGGGATTCATTCATGCTGTTAGTGTGTTAAAGCCTAAATGGCTTTATGTCCAACCTTTTTAAAGATTTCTTTGCTGCGACTGTTTCTTTTTTTCCTTATTTGTTTTAATGTTGTTTGTGTGCTGGAATTTTTTTATTATTGCAAGTTAACTGATTTTTGAAAAATTAAAATCTTTGTGTTTAATGTATATCATCGTATTTCTTACTTTCTTTCTAGTTGAAAGAAATGTGTATTCTTTGTTTTTCTAACATAAAATCGAACAGTAAAATTTTAGGCGTTGGTGTCACCCCCCTGATGGTGTCACCCGGGGCGGCCCGCCCCCGCCCCCCCTCACGACGCCACTGGTTCTGAGCTCTGAAGTTATTAATAAATTTTAAAATAAATCAAAACAAAATGTTTGTTAAATAAATCAACAACGAAACCAGTAATCACGTGTGTTTCGCGTGGGGCAGGACGGTAGATTCGGCTGGCGTTTGTGTACGCCATTTTTATTTTATTTTTTTCATTATTTCTAGCGGTGTAGTTTGCTTAAAATTAGCATCACTGGACATCAGGAATTTGCTCGTGTGATCAGTCTGTTTGCAGTCAGTGAAGAAGTCAATTTGACGATAAAAGGGGAGGAGCAGCTGTTCAAATTATGATATAACGAATTCTATCAAACAACATTCACCAACACGACTTTAGAAGAACTCTGGCTAATCATGAATATCTATTCTTTAGTCAGCTTGAAAGCATCTGCCATTTTAAATCTTCTTGGTTCTGTGAATTTGGCTTTTCGGCATTAACTGAAATCAAGTCCAAGAAACGAGAGAGACTCCTTACAGTTGATGACGTGTTGCGCGATTGCTTGTCATCCATCACACTGATATATCACAATAATATACATCACAGTAATATGTTAAAAATGCTATAAGTTAAAATTATTTTTGGGTGTCGCGAAAATTCTGGAATATTTTTAGTGTGTCGTTATCCAAAAAAGTTTGAGAAACACTGAATGAAGGAGAGATATACAAGTAACTTGTTATCTGCCTATTGTTTATGTTGACTGAAGCCAAAGTCATTTTCTTTTAAGACCGTCCAATCTTTTGAAAACTAATATATTCACTCAGCTTGATGACTTTGTCAATCATTCTTTGGAAACGATCAGGTTTTTCTTTAAAAAACAAAGTTGGTAGAAATGACACTCATTGTATTTGATAACGACATCACTCTCTTTAAAGTGATATAATGTGTTGTTTAAATTTTGGTAAATTTGTGGAATTTCCTATTTTATCCAAATTATTTTATGTTTAAAGCTACCTACATTGTGTGTTGGAGTGGAGGGGAATGGGAAGGGGCTGTTAGGCGGTCGGTCACTAATCCCCTATACATTTACTTCAGTCCCAAACTCGTAACGTGGCAAGCGCGCTCGGCTGGCGTAGTGAGGGTCATGGGTTCGAATCTCCGTGAAGGCGGGAAATTGGTTTCCGGGGCCAGTAGTGTTCATGAGTCCACCAAGCTTCGAATAATGTGATTGCCCCTCATAGCCATGACCTGTGAACGCTGCATCACTTGCCATTACGGCATAACAGGAGGAAGGATGCAATATTCTTATGAATAGATAAGACAAAACATTGTTAGAAACTCTGCTCGCAGAATGCTGACTTTGGATTGTAACACCACTAATATTCAGACTGTGGAACCACCAAAGATAGGATGAAGCTGGTGGTGATTTTATTAGCACTAAGAATTCATTAAAAAAATGTTAAAGGTATGTTTAAAAATTTCTCTACCAAATGTTCTGAAATTTTATATTTAAGGGGACATAAATAAATAATTTACGTTTTGCTACCCTATTGTCTCCCGTTATTTTCGAGAGTTAGTGGAACACTTGATGTTTTGAAATATGAAGTTAACTGAATATAAATACAGGAGAACTTTTTTTAAAAAACGTTCCTTAAATAGAGATAACAAACAATTGTTTCAATTATAAATGGGATTTTTACATAAGATGACAAAGAGCTATTTAAATAGAAATTTGGTGCCGGTACGTAAATATTATTTAAAAGAAAATTCAAAGAAAACCATTACAAATTGAAACGTCCAAGTGTGACTTCAAGACTATACAGGAAAAAGGTGAAGTCAATTACAGACCTAAAGTTAGATTTCAGAGAAATAAATCCAACTGAGACACAGGGGCGTAGGAACTTGTGGAAGGACAGTATTCCTTCCCACCAGGAGCAGTGTTTTCGGAGAGCTGCAGGTTTTACTTTATCGTGAAATAGTAGATAGTGGATGGTATAATAGATCAATGCCTCATGGAGGCTTGGGATTAGATACGCATCTACTGATGAAAAGTTCAAGTAATAACTTAAAACACGGTCATTATACCTCAATTGCCTTTGCCATGTAATTGGGGAAATACATATATATTAATAGAAAGCTAGGCTGTTCAATAGAAACATTGTCGTTATCAAATATGCGGGTATTCATTTGGTCTTACCTCAACAAATATTTTGAGTTCTACCTTAAAATGATTTGGCCTAGTCGATTTCACAAAAACAAAAACGTGTTTTAAAAATCCATGGAATCGGACTATTTTTTATATCCATTGACGTGTCCTTCCCCAAAACCGATCCACCATCCATGATTTAAACCACAACCCCCGTACCCGCCCCTTGACGAATGCAACATTTTACCCGCCTGCACATCTAATTGAACGTCACTTGATCTCTCCCAGAGCTTTAATAATTTACCGCGATATTTTACAATCTGATGATGAAATCCACTGGGCGTTGGCCACCGACCTCATGTGGGGTAATGCTGTTGGGAGAGGGGTGCGCTGTTGCGGTCAGGCGGCCGAGATGGCGTGGAGCGTCCAAACATCCGGGTGATTCGTGTCATTTGGACGCCATTAGGGTAATGAAAGTAGAGTCACGGTTTTTATTGCAGGATATCGGATGCTGCTCGGGGGGGGGGGGGGGGGGTGTGGAAGGGAGGCAATTTTCTAAGCACTACAAATACAATTAAAGTGTACGAAAATGATTAGCGTTATTTTGATTGTGGTAATAAATAGCAAGGCCTCTAACGGGGTCAGTTATGATAGCGAATGGCATGGATACATTACGGCAACTCTCAAGTACTACAGACAGCGACTCCCATTTGAACGCAGGAGGGTTTATACAGCTCACGAAGTTGTGTTATGTTTGATGAGCAATTTCTTCTTTGGTTTTCAAGTTTGAACTAACTTAATACTTGATTACAACTGGAGTATCAGGTAGCAGTAATACAAATTAAGCTGACACTAACCATTTTCTTAGCAAAAATAAACTCCTTATTTCCGCCTTGAAAAATTTAATAATATATTTGAGAGCTGAGTGTTAAAAGAACTTAAGTCAAATAAGCATTTCGTGGTGACGGGGGAGGGGGTCTTTGATGATAGCATTTTACTTTTTTAGACTTTAAAAAACTGGACCTAGTAACATTATATTGTTTCCAACCTTATACCGTAGATTTGTCTTAACCAGATGTTAAACGCTCACTGTTTAGGGAACGTTCATAAATGAAGTCACGCAACTTCGCCAGATTTTTCACCCCCTCGTCACAAGTCGTCTCAAAAAGTTAGACCCCCCACCTCCAATATGACGTCACAAAGCTTTGACTCCCCCCCCCCATAAAAGCAATTTTTCTATTTGAAAAGGAGCTTGTTTCAAATCACTTATTGTCTTTAATGTATGTATTTTGTGAAGTGTAAGGCTGCACTCTAATGTCGTAACACGCGTGAAGTCATTTAAAACGTTGTAAAAGAATTTGTAAACAATGAAATATTTAAGTGGAGCGTTTATTTAAACTTCCGCGTTTTGATGTGAATTCACATTTCTTAAACACCCCCACCCCCCTCGTTACACTTCGTCACAAATGGTCGAATTCTTCCCTCACCTCCACCCCCGGGGTGTGACGTCATTTATGGACGGTTCCTTTTATTGACTTTGGAAAAAATGTGACTTCTGTACTTTTGGCACCAGGGTCCTCAGTCTGTTTCATTAATAATCTTTTTAATTGTGTTTTTCTTTTTCAGTTTGCATTATAAAATAAAATATATGCATTGTGTAAAATAATATGTTATTGATTTCTTCAAAATATCGATACGCTACGTGAATGTAAAAGTTGGGGGATCCCTACCTAACTTTTCTAAATGAGCTTTTATCCATAATCACGTGTCAAAACAGAGGGGAAATCCTCAATCCTGACAGATACAGACGATGAACTTCCATCATTGGGTCAGTAATGGTCATAGGGACATTCGCTCATCTCATCCGCACCAGACAGTTACCAATTTTTTTAAAAAAAGATCAACAAATAAGAGAAATATCAATCTACTTGCCTAGACCCCAGTGTTAGGTTTATGTATCATCCATGTCTGCCCCCTCCCACCTCCACCGACCCCTCCCTTCCCAACCCCGTGTCTCTCCTGCCCAATGTGGTTATTTGCCAAAATCGATGAGTGCCTCGCCTCCCTCCCAGTTTCAGCCAGAGTTATCGTCCCTGGTTTAGGTCGAGTTACGCTTTGATCGGGCGTCCATGGGTTAAGTCGGGACTTATGGACTTTTGACAGACTTTCTGTGTGATGATATCAGAGGAGTCTATGGATTAGAAGAGTTCTTATTATTGCGAGGAGTCTATGGATTAGAAGAGTTCTTATTATCGTGAGGAGCAAGAAATACAGTTCGGGTTCTATTCAATTTTTAGCTTTCTTCCTCTGTGTCTTTCGGGATTTCTTTCGAATTAAATTAAATATTTACCAAACTTCAAATGTTTTGGATCAGTATGGATTTTTTTTTTAATTTAGAAAATAAATATCGAAAAACGTAATGCTCGGTCTTAGGTTTATGGGCAAAAAGTTTAAGTCAATTAAGTTTTAGTTGGTTTGAAATTTTTTTTTTTTTTAAAAAGTATTCAACTTAAATTCCAGAAATATTAAACGTGCGTGTTTATTTCTTGAGCCGACATCAATTGACACCCGGTTAAAGTACCACTTCCGGATGTCAAAAGCCAGCCATGTTTGTGAGCACTGTTGCACCAGTTGCCGAAAAAGCTCAAAGCGAAAGTGACCTTGACATCAGATCCACCGCCGCAAATGAGGATGTCGTGGAGCGGGATTGCAAGTTCCGGAGCTCCGGGATTTACACGGTCATTAAATACCCGATTTTGTTCATGAACTTCTGCGGCATCTACGTCCCTTCCTGCTGCGTCTGCGAGGATCGGCAACCCAAACAAACCTGCAAGCAGAAGTCAGCGCCTAATGACCGTTACGACGCGGAATGTGCTGACGTCAACGCCAAGACGCTCATCTACGTCAAAAGCGTCGACGGGCACACGGAAAACACCAAGGCGATCCGCGGCGAATGTCCGAACGCCGACAGGCTGCGATGGGCCAGGGTGAAAAAGGCGGCCACCGCGCTGATGTTCGTGGTCCACAGCAGCAACACGGTGAGGTACGTCTTCATACTCAAGGACACGGCGAGGGAAACCGACTCTTTCATGTTTTCCCTGACCTCCTACTTCATCCTCTCCTGGTATTTCTACCTGCTGGCCAGCTGCAGCCACGCGAACTTCGTCCACTTCCCGGCGTTCATCGCGGCCCTCTTCAAGTACGACAACACCTACGGGCTGAAGAGCGACTTCGTCCGCCTGGCCCGCGTCCATGCCTTCATGTTCTGCGCCGCCCTGGTGCTGCAGTTTCTCCAGAGCGTCTTCCTCGTGTACGGCATGCTCCAGTTCTTCGACGGCTTCTCGCCGCAGCTGTGGCCTTTCGTCGACGTTCAAGGGGGCTGGAGGGTGGCCATCGGGCTCTTGTGTGGCGTGGCCGTGTTCTTCGCCAGCTGCAACGTATTCGGGACGCACTTTTTCCGCGCCGTCGTTGTGTCTCTCCTCCGCTGCGAGCTCAGAAATGTTGGCGTCGAGTTCTCGAACGTTCTGTCCGGGCCGGTCGAGAGACACGAGGAGATGTTCGATCAGATGCTGAGGAAATTCCGAGCGGTCTGTGATCTGAGGGACAGGGGGCACCAGGTGACCAAGCACACTGTTGCCACGGCGTACATCTTCGGGATCCCCATGCTGTGCTTCGTCACCTACGGACTGGCCAGTGGCGCCATGGGGCTGGACCAGATCCTCATCCTGGGATTCAATGTCGGCATGGCGGTGGTCATCTTAGGTCACACCACGTGGACACTGGCTAGTCTGAATTCTGAGGTGACGTATTTATAGTCATACATAGGATGGTAAAGGTTTATGTTACTAACAAATGAACTTCCCGTCAAAAATGACGGAAGTTTTCAAAATAAATATTTTTCAATTGTCCCTCTTGCCTATAGGGTTGTTCATAATGTGGGGGAAATCTATTAATATAAATATTATAATCTAAATTTATCTTTTGTAAAGACAAATTCATAAAAAAATAATAAAAGATAGGAGTCAATACGTGGATGTAGGTATATTGAGAATGATTGATCTTATCAACTAATTTTCAATTCTTCATTAATTTAAGACAGCTTATTGGAATTGCAAAATACAACAAAAAAAAACAACAACAATTTCTTAATTTTACTAAGCTAACAATTTTGAGAACATAGTGATTTGACTGTATTTATGCCTCAAAACTTTGTTCCGCTAAAATGTAATCTAAAAAAGAACATCACGAAATGAGCTATGACGTTTTCAGTTTTAGAAATGAAGAACCCTATAGTAAATATTCAGCAAAAGTAGAGACAAAGAGAGAAACATTTAATCTCATTTCCATATTGAATAATTTTATGCGGACGTTCGAAAAGAGTTATTTTTGGTGCAGTAACTTTTCAAGACTTTTTTTTTTTTAGCGGTCCGCTTTCTAAAATCTGTTTTTGCCTGAATACATTGGAATATCGAAATGAACGAATGAACATACATAGCAAATTATATTGTCACTAATAACTTGGTAGCACCCGTTGGTCCTTTAATTCTCTTTTCTAAATACACTTTTTACATTTTGAAAAATAAATTGAAGGTATAAAAATTAGTTTACTATTTTAAAAAAAATTTCAATTGGTTTCCAGAGACGAGGCCATTAAATGATATGATAGTATGTTTTAAGGAGGGGTGGCTGAAGGTAGCACAGAGTAAGTAGTTTAAGCTGACCTGATGTGATTTGGTATGTGTCAACATAAGTGTCATCGTTTTGTGTCAGTGTCATCGCCTGTGTCAGTGTCACCGTCTGTGTCAGTTTCATCACCTGTGTCAGTGTCATCGTCTGTGTCAGTGTCACCGTCTGTGTCAGTGTCATCGTCTGTGTCAGTGTCATCGCCTGTGTCTGTGTCATCACCTGTGTCAGTGTCATCGCCTGTGTCTGTGTCATCGCCTGTGTCAGTGTCATCGCCTGTGTCAGTGTCATCGTCTGTGTCAATGTCGTCGTCTGTGTCAATGTCGTCTGTGTCAATGTCGTCGTCTGTGTCAGTGTCACCGTCTGTGTCAGTGTCATCGTCTGTGTCAAAGTCGTCGTCTGTGTCAGTGTAATTCCCCCTGTCATGTGTATAACTTGTAAGACTCCCTTACCGGGAACAAAAACTTTCTTAAAAGAGACCCGAAATATGAAAAAAAAATCGTATTTTATTATAATTCCTTTTAAAGTAAAGAGACACGTGTTATTATACGTTTGTTTGAAGCTCAAATATGATATAATGTAGATGAGCTAAAGCTAAAATATGATATAATGTAGATGAGCTAAAGCTCAAATATGATATGATGTAGATGAGCTAAAGCTAAAATATGATATAATGTAGATGAGCTAAAGCTAAAATATGATATGATGTAGATGAGCTAAAGCTCAAATATGATACAATGTAGATGAGCTAAAGCTAAAATATGATATAATGTAGATGAGCTAAAGCTCAAATATGATATGATGTAGATGAGCTAAAGCTAAAATATGATATGATGTAGAATTGCTAAAGCTCAAATATGATATGATGTAGATGAGCTAAAGCTCAAATATGATACAATGTAGATGAGCTAAAGCTCAAATATGATATAATGTAGATGAGCTAAAGCTCAAATATGATATGATGTAGATGAGCGCGCACTTTTTATGCCCACGGTGATCAAGTAATCGTTGACTTTAATTCCTTTTCAAAAGTTGTAACTAAAGAATTGTTAGATATTTGCCCAGGAGTTCCAAAGTTTTAATTAACATTTGTCTAATTTGTGTGGAGAATGCATGTTTTAAAAAGTTAATATTCCGCATTTCTGAAGAGAGAATTTAAAAAAGTTTAAAGTGATATTGGTCCGTACGCCTGCTGTCTTCAACATAACATCCAAAGTTTGATGACTCTTTTACATTCACCACCCCACCCCCAAACAAACCGAACCAATCGCTGTTTACCCCGGCCTGTTGAAAGTATCCTAAGACTAAGATTGTCACATCGTAGCCAATCGTTGTAAAGTATCTTTTGTGTTCCCTAAGGAAAGCATGTGAGTGAAATACATCATTGCACTATAGCATGAAGAGATCAGCCCATCCTTAATATAGTAGAAGCATCCATCAAAAATAAGAAGACCTGA
Source organism: Radix auricularia (assembly GCA_002072015.1). NCBI lineage: Eukaryota > Metazoa > Mollusca > Gastropoda > Lymnaeidae > Radix > Radix auricularia. The sequence goes on along the minus strand of MUZC01001947.1, from coordinate 1,145,787 downwards.
TTTTATAGCAACTGTAACAGTGCATTCTACAGAATTACACAAAGATTCAATATTTGGGCGCATGGGATGAAGCAAAGTTTCCTTAAACATTAAATTCATTTCTTTATTTAAATCATGTGGGCAAATGATTTGACACATAAAAAAAATATATTTTCGTATTTTTTCTTTTTTAAATGTAGGTGGGAAACGTTTTAAAAATTTAATAGTCTAGATATAATCTTTTAGACTCTTAATTTCTAGAATCAATACTATTCAGTTATTCACTGATACATGGTACGAAAATGTAAAATTCTAGTTATATTTTAATTAAATTAAGTAATTAAACTGTTCGCTTCAAATGGTAATAGTTTTTACTTAGTATTAACGTTTTGGCTGATTTAAGGCATTTCTGTTTGTCGGTACCTTAATAAAAGGGAATCAAAATTTCAAAAATTAATTCACATTGCACCTTTCTCTGAGGCAATGGAATTATTGATCTACTGATCAATAGTGCAGTGAAATTATTAGTCCATCGGTTAATGGTGTAATGAGATAATTGGTCAGCGTTAGTATTTGGTGTAATGAGATAATTGGTCCTCATTAGTCCCTGATGTAATGAGATAATTGGTCCACATTAGTCACTGATGTAATGAGATAATTGGTCCACATTAGTCCCTGATGTAATGAGATAATTGGTCCACATTAGTCCCTGATGTAATGAGATAATTGGTCCACATTAGCCCCTGGTGTAATGAGATAATTGGTCCACATTAGTCCCTGGTGTAATGAGATAATTGGTCCACATTAGTCCCTGATGTAATGAGATAATTGGTCCACATTAGTCCCTGATTTAATGAGATATTGGTCCACATTATTTGGTATTATTTGGTGTAACTTTAATGAGATAATTGGTCCACATTAGTCCACTATGTAAAAAGATAATTGGTCCACATTAGTCCCTTGTGTAATGAGATAATTGGTCCACATTATTTGGTATTATTTGGTGTAACTGCAATGAGATAATTGGTCCACATTAGTCCCTTGTGTAATGAGATAATTGGTCCACATTAGTCCCTGATGTAATGAGATAATTGGTCCACATTAGTCCCCTGTGTAATGAGATAATTGGTCATCATTAGTCCCTGATGTTATGAGATAATTGGTCCACATTAGTCCCTGATGTAATGAGATCATTGGTCCACATTAGTCCCTTCTGTAATGAGATAATTGGTCCACATTAATCCCTGATGTAATGAGATAATTGGTCCACATTAGTCCCTTGTGTATTGAGATAATTGGTCCACATTAGTCCCTGATGTAATGAGATAATTGGTCCACTTTAGTCCCTGATTTAATGAGATAATTGGTCCACATTAGTCCCTTGTGTAATGAGATAATTGGTCCACATTAGTCCCTAGTGTAATGAGATAATTGGTCAACATTAGTCCCTGATGTAATGAGATAATTGGTCGTCATTAGTATTTGGTGTAACTGTAATGAGATAATTGGTCCACATTATTCCCTGATGTAATGAGATAATTGGTCCACATTAGTCCCTGGTTTAATTAGATAATTGGTCCACATTAGTCCCTGATGTAATGAGATAATTGGTCCACATTAGTCCCTTGTGTAATGAGATAATTGGTCCACATTAGTCCCTGATGTAATGAGATAATTGGTTCACATTAGTCCCTGGTGTAATTAATTAATTGGTCCACATTAGTCCCTGATGTAATGAGATAATTGGTCCACATTAGTCCCTTGTGTAATGAGATAATTGGTCCACATTAGTCCCTGATTTAATGAGATAATTGGACCACATTAGTCCCTTGTGTAATGAGATAATTGGTCCACATTAGTCCCTGATGTAATGAGATAATTGGTCCACGTTAGTCCCTGGTGTAATGAGATAATTGGTCCACATTAGTCCCTGGTGTAATGAGATAATTGGTCCACATTAGTCCCTTGTGTAAAGAGATATCTGGTCCACATTAGTCCCTGATGTAATGAGATAATTGGTCCACATTAGTCCCTGATGTAATGAGATAATTGGTCCACATTAGTCCCTTGTGTAATGAGATAATTGGTCCACATTAGTCCCTGATGTAATGAGATAATTGGTCCACATTACTCCCTGGTGTAATGAGATAATTGGTCCACATTAGTCCCTTGTGTAATTAGATAATTGGTCCACATTAGTCCCTGATGTAATGAGATAATTGGTCCACATTAGTCCCAGGATCCATGGTATCAGGGCCTGGTTCACCAACCGCAGACTCATGTAATCTGATGTGCCGCTTAAAATCGCGGGTTTCTTGGTGCAGAAATTAGCGCGTGCAAGTAAATTGGATTGTATCAGACTTCCAATGGGGGTCATCCCAGTTGACCTCAAAAACAAAACCAAATAATAATAATAATAATAATAATAATAATAAATAAATAAATTACGAAATCTGAAACTCAGTAATTCATTTTTCATGGTTTGAAAAAGTTTTCTCTCTCTATCTGCGTCTCTTAGCCATGCTCATATTCTCTCAGTTTTTGCGTGTCATTTCTTCGTTCATTTCGATTTTCTCCTTTCTATTTATGTCTGTTAACTCGGTATAGTTATGTGATGTAAAAGAAAATGTTGATTTCATTATTATTGGTGTGAGGGGAAGGAGTCTGTACATACGTGAGTGGGTGGCGGGTGGGTGGATTTGTGTTTAATGGGGCGTGTTTGTAAAATAAACTGTTGTTAAAAACAATTTTCATTTAAAAAAAAAAAGAAACTGCTCGAATTTTAAAAAATAATAATATGGGAATAATTCCTTTCAAATACGACTCTAGACTCTAGACAACGCATTTAGATCTTCTTTTGCCCTGTCCAAATACTTGGTATCTGTAACCACTGTCGTAGTTGCTGTAAACATGCGTTGACATCACTCTCCGGTGTTTTTTAAAATAAATTTTTACATATTAGTCTTTGGCAGGGGTCTCCAAACTTTTCTGTCGGAGGGCCGCATTAACTGTCAAACAGCAGTTTGGGGGCCGCATTAACTGTCAAACAGCAGCTTGGGGGCCGCATTAACTGTCAAACAGCAGTTTTGGGGCCGACTATAATACACACTAGAGGTCCAAATTAGAAACAATCAAAGCAGATGTTTTAATTACACATTTACCATATTATACGTATTTATTAATACATTGAAATTCTGCACATTAACACCAGTATTAGTGAGATTGGTGAAATTGTTTCCAGGATGACATAAAAAAATAGATATTTCTGGCCTTAGATTTGATGTTCCTAACATGCACAATGACCTGAGATTGTCATCAGACAAGTTAGTTCTCAAATTGTTCTTCACATATTTCATCCTCGAAAATGTCTGTTTGCACAAGTATGTTGTTCCAAAGTTTGAAGAGTACCTTGATGCAAAAGCTTTGACATTAGGATATTCTTCCTTGGGCAAAAACTGGTTAAAAACTCAAAAGTCCTTCTTTGCAAATCAATGACCTCCAGCTGCAATTCATCTCAGCAACTGGCCACATCTGCTTCAAATGGATTTTGAAATAACCTCACTTCTTCTGAGAAATTTTCATGGTTTGACCGCGGACCGTATTTTGGAGACCCCTTTTTATTGCATCAGTGGCTTAGCGAGAAGGGGGCAAGGGGGCAAATGCCCCGGGCGGCACTTTGCCAGGGGCGGCAAATTCCTGGTCGTTAATTAATGTCTACGAAAAAATTTATAAGAAAGTCGAGTTTTTTTATCGAAATAAAAGAAAATAAATAAGAAATTAATAACAGAAATTTTAAAAACCTAACCTAAGGCATGTGAACTTTTCAAACGTCAAAACTTCAAACTCCTTATTGGATATAAATTATTCTAATACTAATGCTAATGTACTGAAAAGCACTTAAGTAGTATGATAATGTAACACGTAAATAGTGGTAGCTTAAATGATTTTAAAAATTTGACAGTCACTCCTGTTGTAAAAACGAAACTTATTGTACATGAAACATGAGCAAAGCTCGGGACGGCACAATGTGTGTAGAGGGGAGGAGGCGGCTGAAATTCCTCGATAATTAGCTTTAAAAATGTAAAGCGTTAAAATAAAGTTTATGAAAATAAAATAAAAGCAAAGATAAAAAAATCAAAGAAATAAGGAAACTATTTATATACGCGAACATTTCTAATGGCAGAACTTAAAACTCCCTTATGGATACTAATGCTTTTGAAGTGGAAAACAAAGGGCTTGAATTAGTGTACGAATTCTGGTATATATAATTGATTCAAGTTTGATTTTAAGTTAAATAAACTACTCGAAAAATTTGTTGGCGTACTTAAATGGTTTATTCTACTAAAACATTATTCTTTTTATTTTAATATCTTTTTATTACAAGCATCCACAAAAGTAATGAACAAAATTTTGTATTAAATGTAATAAAAACTTTGCACTTATAAATCCTAACGTAGCCACCCAGGAAGAAGTGCTCAGCATTTCAAAAATTTTATAAAATTGGAAAGGATCGGAAATCGAATAAAAAAGAATTGATAACGAACAACAATAAGTTGTAAAAAAAATAGCAAGACGTTTTTGTTAACATTTTTGACATTATTAATGTCTTGCAAAAGTAAATGTGTGTTGTTGTTTTTTCGGTCACAGAGAGGACAATGCGATTGCAAGTAAAGACAATATTCCTGAACCCAGGCATGTTCTTGCTAAGCACTCCCAAAACGTTGTATGAAGAAAAAAAAGGTTTTAAAAAGTGTCATCTAAAATTCAAACTCAGCTCACAGCAATTTTAAAACATATATATCGCGAAAAATCATCCTTTTTCAGGAACAAGATACCCCATATTGTTCTATTGTATTCGATAGCTCTTCATATATTTCACATAATCACCAAACAAGTCCAGTTATGGGATATGTAATGATCGATTGAAATTAATAAAGAAATAGAAATTATTACTTTCTAACAAAAACTATCTTTACTTTACACCGTTAACATATTTTTCGGGGTGGGGGTGGCAAATTTTGGTTCGGCCCTGGGCGGCACATACCCACGCTACGCCGCTGTATGGCATAGTGAGTGGGATAATGTCTCCCCAATGGGGTTGTGGGAATGAATGCAAGTCAGTTTTCATTATCGAACATCTGGACAATTGATTTCACTCTTTGGGTTAAATAAATCATTAAACATTCTTTACATTAGAAGTTAAGTGTGTTAAATGCTCCCAAATATAGATCTATATCTTTCTAAAACCATTCAATTTTTCTCTACAACTTTCCCCAACTGTTCCTACATTACTAACATAAATTAAAATGTAATGCTGATGACACGACTGCTTCGCGTGATTGTTTAATTATTATGGGCTTTGGAGTGTGGCTTTAAAGCTTTTATTCATCTTTCCCTTTACTTTTTTTTTCCTGTAAGAGGCATACAATTTTTTAAAATTAATTTTTTTTTAAAACAAAGTTTCATTTGAGCCTTAATTAGTTGTGTAGGCGACGGCTGTGAGTCACATCCGGCCGTCTGAAACGTTATACGTTAAATGGAGCCATAACATAAATGTAACAAAAAAATTAGGGTTGCGGAAATTAACGATTAATTTCTAGATTAATCGGTAAAAGTTTTTATCGATTAAAATAATTACGATAATATCGCTATTAAAATGAAAGCACATCATGGGGATAGATTGCATAGATTCATTATTTAATTATTATTTATTAATAATTAATAATGGTTTCCCTTTTTTACGTAAAAACTTCTCCATAAAAAAAAAGATTTTCAAGTTTAAATTCTTTAAAAATCTCCTTTTTTTTAAAAGGAAAATGATATAAAAAGTAAACATTGTTTTTACTTAATTAACAATAAGACAAATTTAATTCAATGACACTATATTGAACTACTTATATTAAGTTAAATATATTTTTAAAAATTTAATTGCCTGTTTTTGTTACTTCCCTTGAAATTTTTATATTTGATGACGTAATACATCTTTTTTAGCTTAAATCAAAATTATCGATCAATTATTCGGTAATTTTTCAGAAGTTAACGATTAAATTTAAATTAATCGATAACAGGTCTAAAAATAATATATAAAAACTACCAGAATTTTTTTTCTAAACACTGTCATAGTTTCCAGTAATAACTACATGACCTCTGTTAAGGGGGATCTTTTTAAACCTTTTCCCCCCATAAAATTCGATGAATCTTTTCGAATTTTAGCCAAAGAAACAGAGTCTCACCCCCCCCCCCCACACACACACACACACACACACGCACACAACAAAACACGCTGCATACTCCTTGTTGGGTTTTAGTCCAATAAACAAAGTTAAAAGCTTTGCAAACAACGCCATCTGACGTTCAGTTGATGGGTCAATAGTCAAAGTACATCCAATGAGATTCATTGTCATCTCTGTTGCCATTAATGATCGAGGTTGCCATGGTAACGAGGATATAGAGTATTGCAAATGGATGAATGGGAGTAACACAAACATAGCATTTGAGTTTAATTAATTTTTTTAACGAAAAAAATGAAGAAACATTTCCAATGGTTTTTTAAGTTTTCCTAACTGTGCTTAAAATTGTAAATTACCTTTTTGTGTTAGATTTAAATTTAAAGTTAAACATTTGAATTAATTGAAGTATTAGGGGTTGGCCAAAAAGTACGTCACGCTCCAGAAGAGGAAGGGGGTGTAGGAAAGTGTGACAGTTTGTGACAGGGGGAGGGGCTGTCCGGCCACATGTGACGTCAAGGTGTTTTATATTAAATTTTAATTATTTTTTAAATTAAAAATTAAATTTGTTCGAAAAGTGTAACGTACTTTAGAAGGATTGGGGCGGTTTCCAATATTTGTGACTGTTTGTGACAGGTGGGAAGGGGGGGGGGTAAAAATGATCAAAATATTGTGACGTACTTATGGACGGCCCCTTACAACACACATGAAACTCTTTGCATGCCTTGTACTTCACTTAGTGGTGACGTTCTAAGTTCTTATCTCTAAAGTTGTAAAACTGATAAGTAAAACTCAATGAAGCATATTACAATATAATAAGGGCATGAAATTACCACACTTGGTATAAGATACTAGAATTGGATTTTGACAAAGTCTCCGTATAAAAAAATTATTACCGAATAAAACTACTGATTTGTGTAAATTGCCTTTTTTTAAAGTATAATTATTTGACAGATTGACTGAACTGAACTGTCCCTTAACCCGGCGCTGGGTCGTTGGGGCACCATTTTGAGCTGCGCACTATCTCATGCCAAGTGTCACGGTTCTGAGCTGCCTTCTGGGAATCGCTAAATGAAAGGCCGGTCCACTCTTTGATATTGTCCTCCCAACTGTTCCTTGGTCTGCCTCTTTTCCTTCTTCCCTGGACTGTGCCTTGCAATATCGTCTTTGAGAGACCTCCAGATCTTGTCACGTGTCCGTACCATCGTAATTTCCTCTTTTTAATTGAGGTGAGAAGGTCCTCGTAAGGGCCAATGACAGCACTTATTTTGTCGCGGACCGCTTCGTTCGTGATGTGCGCCGTGTAGGAGAGGTATTAAACATCTCATCTCAAGCGCATTAATTCTTTTTTGGAGGTCTGAGGTGAGCGTCCAAGCCTCACAACCATAAAGGAAGACTGACATCGCCAGAGAGCGCATTAGTCGAATCTTTGATCTCAGGGAAAGCTTCTTGCTTTGCCAGATGCTTTTCAGTTTGTTTAATGCTGCTGTTGTTTGGGCTGTTCTGGCAAGAATTTCTGGCTTTGAGCCTTCATCGGATATTATAGCCCCTAGATATTTAAAGGTAGGGACCTCCTCGAGTTTTTGCCCGTTTATCCGTATTTCACTTGTGAAATTCTTATTTGCCATGACCTTGGTCTTCTCTGCATTTGACGTCTTCTCTAGCTTTGCAAGGAATTCTTTTAGTTCGTCCTCGCTGCCAGCTAGGCCTTCTATGTCATCGGCGAAGCGTAAGTTAGTTATAATCCTTCCTCCGATGCTGACCGTTCCGACATGGTTTTCGAGCACATCAGTCATAATTCTTTCTAGGAAGAGGTTGAAGAGGATGGGGGAGAGTAAACACCCTTGTCTGAAACCATCAGTGGTCTTGAACCAATCTCCCAGCTTGCTGTTGTAGAGTACTGCGCTGGTTGCCCTATTGTACAGGTTCTTGATCACAGCAATGAGGTTAGCATTAATATTGAACTTGTGCATGGTTGCCCACAGTGCTGCATGCCACACTCTGTCAAACGCCTTTTTAAAGTCTATTAAGACATGAAAGAGGTCTCTCTGGTGTTGCAGATGTTTTTCACAGAACACTCGCAAGTTGAAGATCTGCTCTGTTGTGCTCCTTCCTACTCTGAAGCCTGCCTGTTCTTCTGCAATGATCTGCTCTGCCTGTGGTTTCAGTCTGTTTAGTATTACCATGAGCATGACTTTGCTGGGGTGATTAATCAGGCTAATTGTACGGTAGTTATGACACAATTGTAGATTACCCTTCTTTGGGAGCGTTATAACCAGCGATTGAGTCCAGGGTGTTGGCCATTCTCCTGTCTGCCAGATCTTGTTGCACATGTTGGTTAGAATGTTTATTACTGGGTCACCTCCTGCCTGAATCAGTTCACCTGGGATGTTGTCTGCTCCAGCCGATTTCCCCCTTTTCAGCTTTCGCACAGACGCTCCACCTCATCACGGAGAATGGAATGCATGTCTATGTTAGTTGACGTTGGGCAATTGAGCACTGATTCATCGCCCTTTGAGTCTTCATTGTATAGCTCAGAACAGTATTCGGTCCATCTTTTTATTATTTCTTGTTCTTCTGTAATACATTTAGCAGATTTATCTTGTATTGTTGAGATGCGACCTTGCTTGGTGAATTTTTTTTTTTCATTGTTATGGTGAAAAAGAAAATGTAACGGAATTGCATTTAGTTTGTGGTAACACGGCATAATAAATTGAAGTTAATGAATGAAGTTAGTGAATTAAGTTAATGAATGAATTTAGGGAATGAAGTTAGTGAATGAAGTTAGTGAATGAAGTTAGTGAATGAAGTTAGTGAATGAAGTTAGTAAATGAAGTTAGTGAATGAAGTTAGTGAATGAAGTTATTAAATAAAGTTAGTGAATTGAAGATAGTGAAGTTAGTGAATGAAATTAGTAAATGAAGTTAGTGAATGAAGTTAGTAAATGAAGTTAGTGAATGAAGTTTGTGAATGAAGTTAGTGATTGAAGTTAGTGAATGAAGTTAGTGAATGAAGTTAGTAAATGAAGTTAGTGAATGAAGTTAGTAAATGAAGTTAGTGAATGAAGTTAGTGAATTGAAGTTAGTGAATAAAGTTAGTGAATGAAGTTAGTGAATGAAGTTAGTAAATGAATTTAGTGAATGGAGTTAGTGAAGTTAGTGAATGAAGTTAGTGAAGTTAGTGAATGAAATTAGTAAATGAAATTAGTAAATGAAGTTAGTGAATGAAGTTAGTGAATGAAGTTAGTGAATGAAGTTATTAAATGAAGTTAGTAAATGGGGTTAGTGAATGGGGTTAGTGAATGAAGTTAGTGAATGAAGTTAGTGAATGAAGTTAGTGAATGAAGTTAGTAAATGAAGTTAGTGAATTGAAGTTAGTGAAGTTAGTGAATGAAATTAGTAAATGAAGTTAGTGAATGAAGTTAGTGAATGAAGTTAGTGAATGAAGTTATTAAATGAAGTTAGTGAGTTGAAGTTAGTGAAGTTAGTGAATGAAATTAGTAAATGAAGTTAGTGAATGAAGTTAGTGAATGAAGTTAGTGAATGAAGTTATTAAATGAAGTTAGTGAATGGGGTTAGTGAATGGGGTTAGTGAATGAAGTTAGTGAATAAAGTTAGTGAATGAAGTTAGTGAATGGGGTTAGTGAATGGAGTTAGTGAATGAAGTTAGTGAATGAAGTTAGTGAATGAAGTTAGTGAATGAAGTTACTGAATGGAGTTAGTAAATGAAGTTAGTGAATAAAGTTAGTAAATGAAGTTAGTGAATGAAGTTAGTGAATGAAGTTAGTGAATTGAAGTTAGTGAATGAAGTTAGTAAATGAATTTAGTGAATGAAGTTACTGAATGAAGTTAGTGAATGGAGTTAGTGAATGGAGTTAGTAAATGAAGTTAGTAAATGAAGTTAGTGAATGAAGTTAGTGAATTGAAGTTAGTGAATGGAGTTAGTAAATGAAGTTAGTGAATGTAGTTAGTGAATGGAGTTAGTAAATGAAGTTAGTAAATGAAGTTAGTAAATGAAGTTAGTGAATGAAGTTAGTGAATGGAGTTAGTAAATGAAGTTAGTGAATGAAGTTAGTGAATGAAGTTAGTGAATGACGTTAGTGAATGAAGTTAGTGAATGAAGTTAGTGAATGAAGTTAGTGAATGAAGTTAGTGAATGACGTTAGTGAATGAAGTTAGTGAATGAATTTAGTGAATGAAGTTAGTGAATGAAGTTAGTGAATGAAGTTAGTGAATGAAGTTAGTGAATGAAGTTAGTGAATGAAGTTAGTGAATGGAGTTAGTAAATGAAGTTAGTAAATGAAAGTTAGTGAATGAAGTTAGTGAATGAAGTTAGTGAATGGAGTTAGTGAATGAAGTTAGTGAATGAAGTTAGTGAATGAAGTTAGTGAATGGAGTTAGTGAATGGAGTTAGTGAATGGAGTTAGTAAATGAAGTTAGTGAATGAAGTTAGTAAATGAAGTTAGTGAATGGAGTTAGTGAATGAAGTTAGTGAATGAAGTTAGTGAATGGAGTTAGTGAATGAAGTTAGTGAATGAAGTTAGTGAATGAAGTTAGTGAATGGAGTTAGTGAATTGAAGTTAGTGAATGGAGTTAGTGAATGAAGTTAGTAAATGAAGTTAGTAAATTAAGTTAGTAAATGAAGTTAATAGTAAATGAAGTTAGTAAATGAAGTTAGTGAATGGAGTTAGTAAATGAAGTTAGTAAATGAAGTTAGTGCATAGTTATATTATTGACCTACATGTCTCGTATAAACAACAACCCATTTTCCGATTGGACAACCAGAATTGTGTTCCTAAATTACTGAATATGTAATAATAAGGCTCGTAATGCCGCGTTTAAACGGCTTCTCTTTAAAACTACGTCACACGGTTTTTTTTCCTTCTGTTTCCAAAACTGTCCCGCTCTCCCAATCCCCCACTTTCCTCGCAAATCTCAACCATGTTTTCGCATATTTAATAATAATTGATAATTTCTATAGTGCAGTACCCCAGCAAGTAGCTGGGTTCACAGAGCTTCACATAAAAATAATAATACACAGATAATAATCAATGCATTCAATGTAAAACATACATATCATAACTGTAATATTTGTATTGACATTACAGTACACATAAGCTATGTTTATCGTGTAAAGAAATGTTTGACAGTTGTTTAATTAATTTTGCAACAAAATAAGTTTTAAGAGATGTGTTTTGCAGTCTTGAGGGCCTTATTATTTGGAATACTGCGAATTTAGGTCGCAGAGCAAAAATAATCGGCTCCTAGGATGTGGGCTGCATCTTGACCACCTGAGTTCAGGTATAAAATTATTTTGTTGAAGTACACAAGGGCGTTTTCAAACGTCAAAGTTAAGTACTTGTATGTGTAATGTTGTAAGGAAGTGGTTGGGAATTATAATATCTAGATTGAAGCTAATCATGGCAAGGTGACCAGGTGACGTTTTGAGTTAAATAGAGTTAAAAATACGATTTATTTGATAATAAGCTGTCAAGAAATTATCTAGATGCTTGCACACAAGGGGGATAACACTGTGTTCAATAGACGCTCAAAACAAAAAATCCAGAACTTTTAATAAAGTGATTAATTATAATATTAAGCTGCTTGCATGAATGAATGTAAATGCTAAGTAAAGTTAATTCAGTTCAGGCATTCTAAAGGCCAATGTTTAGTGACATACGTCTTAGTGCTAGAAAAGTGTTTAAAAGGTGACCGTCAAAACAGCTCCGACGTAACTGCCCCGGTCAAAACGACCCCAGATCAATGATTGTTGACATTTTTTTGTTTGAAATTTTACTTTTTTACTTTTATTTTTTAAAATAGTTTTTATTTTATTTTTAAGCCTTTGTCAACTTTTCTCCCCTCTTAAAAAAGTAGTAAAATGGTAACACTATTTCTTGTAATGTCATTATATTGTTCTTGTCAACAAACAACTTTTACCTGGTACCATATCGATTAAAGGCTATCAATAAGTTCATTCTTGTGATGTCATTATTATTGTTTCTTGAGAGATAAAACTGACGTTGAATCTTTGAGTAAAAATACGAATATAATACTTGATTGTATTATATACTATTAGTAGAGGGCCGTTTGTCGGGGCCGATTTGTCGGTGAACCAGTTTAAATTAATGTTATCTGTCTTATAATTTTAATATATTATATTAATCTACTTTCAGGCAGGGGCAGTTTGTGATGCAATTTATGCTGCGGATTGGAGCAGATATCCTAAGCGATTCTTACATAAGGTGACAGTAACAATGATTCGGTTGGAACAACTGATTGGCATAGTACTTATGTTGCTAGACGCTAGTGAATATACCATGGCAAATGGCGAGGCGAAGTCAGATCTATGGACTCGCCATTTCTAGTTGTTTGTAAAGTATGGAAATCATGTATCCTTAAACTAAAAAACAACCCCACGCCACTGTAAAACAATTAATTAAAATAGTTCGAAATACATTACACTTAGATATATGTCAATTCGTCAAAGTTAAGCTAAAAAAATAACGTTTGAAATTTCTGTTATCTGCGTAAATAAGGTTATTAAAAATACGAAAAGGCTGTTAAGTGCGTAATATTGACATTATTTTAAAGGCGATTTAATTAGCGAAGCAATAAATCCACGGGGGCTCAAAAATATTAATAACGCACTTCAAGGGGGTTTAAGATTGGTCTCGGTTGTACTGTTGAGGGTGTGGGGGATCGGCAATAGTTGAAATTTTTAAAATTTAATTTAGTGTTTTCTTGAAGGCAGGTTTTATCTAGCAATGTTAGTGCTGTGAAGTTCAGGCGTTGGATTGGAAAAGGGGGGAGGTAGGAGGTGGTATATTTATAGTCACGCTCGCTCGGTGACTTATCTTTAGAATATCATCCATAAATAGAGCGTAGGTATTCCAGGGCTTCTATGGTTTTATTGAAAAAACGTGACATTTATTTATCATAAGTGGTTATTTTATGCAAAACCCGTGTACGCCCGTCCCTTAATTGTAACGACAACGCGTTTTGTCTACTCTAAACACATTAGCCTACACAGAGGAACGCTCCTTATCTTTGAGTCCGCCAAATTCATCCTCACCCATAGAGAAATTATATATATATATATANGAGAGAGAGAGAGAGAGAGAGAGAGAGAGATTTTGCGAAGTTTATCCAGAATGCAGTGTCAGCTGTATAAATTCATACGACTTCCCACTGGGAATTCGGGAGGTCGGACCAAAATATGAGCGATCAATGGCTCTCCTCTCGTGACAATACCACAAGAGAGTAACATGGCCGGTCGTTGGCACTGAACCAACGGTTCTAAAACAAAAAGGGCCCGGTCACCGGCACTGAACCAACGGTTCTAAAACAAAATGGGCCCGGTCACCGGCACTGAACCAACGGTTCTAAAACAAAAAGGGCCCGGTCTCTGACCCGATGGATCTAAAACAAAAAGGCTTCTGCCACTGAATATGTGGTTCTGAAACAAAAACAAAAAACCTTCAATGCCGCACCGATCGTTTCACTTCAGAAGTGCACGTGGTTGGTCCTTAGAAAGTAAGAGGACGTTTGGGGTAAGTAAAAGCCAAAAAATAATAATTAGAACATTGTTCCATCTGGGAAAATAGCAAAATAAAACGGCCAAAACACGGTCAGTTGTTGAATGATAGTGCACACGTTATTACGCGTGTTAGCAAACATGTTAGTACGCATGTTGGTACACATCTTATAAGTACAGATGTATGTACACGTATCAGAACTCACGCATTATGACACTTGGTTTTACACTTATTGAACCATTTAGTACACGTACATTATTGCACATGTTAGTACACATGTTATAGTACACCAGCAACTCATTGCACCAAAGAACAACATTATCAAAGAAACGAGCCATTTTCTTTCTTTGTAAAAAAAAATCCTTAAATAAAAAAGCAGCATATGTTTCGTCCTAACTATTATTATTGTTACATGTATTACGTCGGGTCAGTAACGAAGGCTTTTCTGATCATACCACAAGACAGCTGTCACACACATTATATGAGTACTTTTTAACAGTTGGAAGCTCCTCGGATAGACTTTATTGTCCTCCTAAACTGACCTAAACGAAGGAAGCAGCTTGGTCTCGTGGTGTTACGAAAATTGCGAGCTTTGACCGGAAGGAAGGAAGCAGAGATTCCAAAGATTGATGCAGACGACATTATGAACACTGCATTTCATCCTTTCTGTGTTTGCTGTGTATATTTATAGAGATAACTAAAAGTTCTAACTAATGAAATTGAAAAGATCTATAAAAGAAAGAAATATAAAAAGGCATACATTGAAATATGAATGATTTTTAACGAACAACATCATGTCAGATTTTGTTTTATCCCAGAACTGAGCAAATTACAGGCAATGCCCCACCCTCCAGACCGTCTGAGACGCACGTGGCGATCCATTCTTCTTGTCTACATTCTCCTCACGAAATCAATTCAACCCAAACCTCTTACAACTCTTAAACTCGCCCCATTCCCAATACACACATTACTTTTAAAAGGAAAATACATGCTTGACTTTTTTTCTCTCCCTCCTGAAATGTTCTTTGCCCGATGAATAGATACATGCAGTGGCGTAGCTAGGGGGGGGGCGGTGGGGGCGGTCCGCCCCGGGCGGCACTCATCTAAAGGGCGGCGTTTGTGGGCGTTTGAAAAATAAAGCCCTTTTCGACAGCCACCAATTTTCTTTTGAAGGGAAAAAACCAAGGTGAAACAAAGATATTCTTAATTTCGAGTCTAAATTAACGGATTCACGCAACATTTGTTTAATTACATAGAGGTTGTTATAACTAACGCAAACCCGTTAAAAATTAAAAGTCGCTCAAAAAAGGTATCGATTTGTTAGGAAAATTAAGTGGCATGCGTCCCAAATGGCACTTTTAAAAGAAAACAACACACCACAGCTGGGCCGAATAATGTGTACTATTAATATCGCCACGATTTTTTTTGCGTGGAATTTCGACATGCGCAGAATGATGCGTTAACAAATACCAACATGACATGGTGGTTCAAATATTGTGTAAATTGTATTACTGTTATTTTCTTGAAGGTAACTTACTAAAAATTAAATGTATTTTGTTTTTATTGAATTAAAGTAGCACACATAATATGTGTTTTTCATTAAAATTTAGTTATTCTTTAAAAATTCTATGCCTATCAAATTTAAGTAATGTGTAAATAATTTGAATTCGTCTATTTTATGGAAAATTATTAACATTTAGCGAAAGAACATGAAAATATTCAAATTTCTCAAGTAATAAACATCGCAATGACATAACATATTTTCGAAAAAGACATACTTAAAAAATTTCAAGCGTCTTGGAAAAATTGACATCTGAAGAAGTAACTAGTAAAACCAGATCAGATGCTGGAACTTTACGCATATCATTGCAATATTTTCTTTTCAATAGAATCTCAATTTATGGAAAACCGTTTTAAAAAATAATAATTCAAACTAATTTCATGGAAGAAAGCTATTCGCTAATACAGAACGCTGTAATAGATTATAGAGAGTAGGAGACATCAATTGAACCCTAGTTTGAAAGAGAAAAAGTAAGAGTGGAGAAAATTCAGGAGACGGGGTTCTATCTTTAGAGCAAGTGGTACAACTAGAAATGTTTCTATCCATAGATGTAATTATTAAAGAAAATAATAGAACCCGCTGATTAGTTGCATGTCGTTGCAAAAAAATATTCGTGTAACCTACTAATTGAAAAATTTTAACATGATAAAGAACAGATCAATATTGAACGAAAAGGTTCCAGGTTTTTATGGCAGTACACAAAAAGATTCTCAGAATTCACTAGCCGGACAAAATCAACAACCGGGAACTGTGGCAGCGGACAAAACAGAAGCCCATTGAGGAAGAGATTCTTCAAAAGCAATGGAGGTGGATCAGTCATACACTAAGAAAACCTGCTTCTAATACAACAAGAAAAAGCCCTGAAATGGAACCCACAGGGTAAACGGAAAAGAGGCCGTCCAAGAAACCCTTGCCGCCGAGAATTGGAGGCAGACATCATGAGAATGGGCCATGAATGGAAGATCCTGGAGAAACTGGCCCAGGATAGAGATGCCTGGAGGTCTCTCGTAGGTGGCCTATGTCCTAGGAGGAAGTGCAGACGCAGACGATGATCGGTGGATGTCCCTCATGGACGAGAAGG
>MUZC01001947.1:1086910-1115924 GCA_002072015.1 Radix auricularia | reverse complement strand
TTAGTAAGTTTAATGATATTGAATAGAATAGTAACACCAAAGATTATATTTTAACTTGATTTTTCTGTGTAATGAGTTATTTCAATTACCCTTTAGTTTATTATTTGTTATACTAATACTAATACCATTACTAAGCCATTACTACTATTACTAATACTAATACTATTACTATTAATTATTGGTAATATTGTAGTGAATTTACAAAGATATACAGTTAAAATTAACATTAGACCCTAATACTAATACTATTAGTTTTCTAGTATAAAAATCTTATAGTATCAGTGGATAGTATTAGCATTTCAAGGCATTTGGGTTGCTTTAATTACATTTGTATATTATTATGTTGTATACCATTAAAATTTTAAGAATATAATTAAAAGTTGTGTATAATATAATGCTAGTTCCACACTGCTACCTACCTTAGAATTAATAGTAATAATGGTGATGTGATACTTTTATTTAAAATTTAATTTTTTTCTTAAACAATTTTTGTTAAATCTCACTTACCATCTTGTTTTCACAAAGATGAAGACATAGACATAGACATTTGACAAACAATAAAATTAAAGTAATCAAAATAAATCAATCTAAATAATTAAAATTAAATAACATTACCAAGTAAAATAGGCATAGGAATAGTTACAGAGATAAAAAATAATATTCCATTGCTGAACTCGGTATATCTTCCATTGCCAAATATTAAATGAGAATTTGCATACAATAATAATATTACAAGTTATTTACTCAGAAATTGACAGGCAAAATGTTCTTATTATCATTTAATGCTTTAATGAAATGAGTTACTAAAATCTGCACATACTTTTTAAATTTAATTTTTGAAATTTAAAATTTCAGTAATCCTGCATCAAAGGTGTGGNGTATTTCCACAAATAATTTATTGTAACTTGCATTCAGTTTTATTTTAAGAGTCAAATACTTACCATTCAAACATTTAATTATATTTATTGAATTAAATTTACAATTTAACTAATTAAAATACATTAGGCATGCTACTGTTTGTACTGATTTGAAGTTCTATATATTAAAAACAATAATTTTCGTCCTTGATTTTCTTCAACAAGCCTTCAAATATATTCGTACAAAATTCAAAATCTTGATATAATTTAAACATTCCTTCATCATTGTTTTGTAAATTGGATTGTGAATGTCTCCTGAAAATTTGATACAATATCTCTAATATTAAAAAAGTTATGAGGGAAATAGTACAGAATTTTGAAATTTGGGTCACAAGTTTTTTAATAAATTATATAGGTTAAATAAGGGGCCCAAAAAATTGACAAAAAATTCATAACTCCACTTCTATAAAAGATAGAAAGACAAAACAAGTGTTTTTGAAAAGGTCTTAGCAAGCCCTTTAAAGTGATATATTATTTAAGCCTATTGGTCTACATTTAAATTTTCTGTCAAAGTACCTATCTATAGTCTATAGCCTATAGTCTATAGTAAGCTATACCTAACCCAAACCCTAAAACCTTCCATTTGAATTTGTGGAACCCTTTTAGAATTTATAGAACTCTGATTCCAGCAACCGGTAGCATCATGACGTCACGGTCAAGATTCTTCACTTCAGCCCAGAGATCGTCGTCGAGTATTAGTCGTTATACTCACTGAGCCCACTCATAACATTCAATGATTCAAATAATTAATTCATACTCATTAGTCTTTAGTCATAGTCATAGTATTCACAGTTAATACATTATCATTATCACTTTTAGTGGAGTTAGGCTAGTGAATGATTTTTTAAAAATTCGATAAGTTGACGAAGCATAGTACAAGCACTAACATCAACACACAGCGAGGCTGCGATGTCAAAATGTGAATAGTGTTCAAGGCCGTGAGTATTACAATTTATATAATAAGAGGAAAGATACACCTAACAGAACTACTAACAGAGTGTTTACCGATCCTAAAATTTGATTTTTGTCTTATATTGACATTTTTCAAAATTATCACTTGGATATAAAATTTGATGTTTTCTAAAAATGTATTTCGTGTTCGTTCGAAAAGGAGCACAGCACATCAGAGCTGAACACAAGTGGGCAGTGACGTCACATGTTCATCAGACAGCGCAAAACGAAATTTGATACACACTCTCTTTGTTGGTTCTCAAAAAATTTAGGAAAAATATGGACCGGACAGTAAAACTGTCTTTTTTTGTAAAGGATTAACCAGTCCTCACAAATGAACTGACTTGATAACATGCTGTTTTAATACCTAAAATTCAATATTAATCATTACGGCTTAATTGTTTGTTGGAGCTATTTTTTTTAAAAAATGTAATTAATTTTTTTTTTAATTCGCTGTTTTGATGGTAGTATAGCAGAGTTTAACACTAGCATCAGTGCATAATAGACACTTAGACATGCATTGATTGTTAAAGTTACTAATCACTTTTTTTTAAAAATTAAGCTGAACACATGTACAATAACAGCCCAGAGTCCAGCCAACATGTTGGTGGCTTTCATCCTTTGTTCTTTATAAATTTGAGAATCTTTTATCAGCCACAGCTTCTCTCATGTTTGGCTTTGTATGAAGTTCAAGAAGCACATTTTAGCCATTGTTTGAGGAATGATTGTATAAATGAAATACATGTACAAAATTAATAGAACAAAACCACAAAGACAACTACTGGTTTTACTTGTGTCTCGATAATAAGCAACATTTCCATAAAAATACATGGACTTTTCTTCAAAAGGAAAAGCATTTACACACTATTTTATCTCTCATACTAAAAAGAATTATTTCAACATAAAAATGATAAAAGTAGAATGCATGTAAATGAATTTTAAATTTCAGGAGCCACGCCACAGCCCATTGGTATTATAATTTATTAGTAATCTCCTACCCAAAATAAAGTGAAATATTTTGTATCCTCTTAAGTAATTTGGACAAAAAAATATTCATGTGCGAATAAATATACGAAACTTCGGAAGCCTTACCATGACCACATTTTATCAAAGTACAATTGTAATGCTTCCATACTCTTTACTCCATAATAACCTGAATTTGTTTTTAAACTCCAAGTCAACATCAACTGGAAAGAATGAGACAGGGTTTTATAAAGTTAGGGAATGGGTTTTTATGGAAATGTTTTTGAAATTCAGATTGAATGGAGAGCTGCAAAAAGTTTTTTTTAAATATGTGCCAAATAACAATTGTGTTTTTATGTTTAAATTTTCTTGGACTTTATGAATTTTGTTTACCCTTATCCACATTTTGTAATAAAATGTTATTACTGTCCATATCACTTCATCCTGTTTTCCCTCCATTGTGGTATCCTCACACTTGGTGAGAAAGATTATAGTACTTCACATACTTGATTGATTCTCTCAGTACAGAATAACAATGATGATCATAATATATAATTAAAAATATTCTATTTGATTGTTTAAAAGAAAAGCATTAATAATATGTGTATTTTCAACAATGTTCAGAGCTTTTTGCAATTATTAAATATATATGTGCTCCATAATTTATGTATCATGTATCATATTTCATATCATCATAGTTTATAAGTATTAAACATATGTGTGCTATAAAATTCATCTATCATATTTCACATCTTCTTAATTTTCAGTATGGGATCAAAAAAGCATAAAGAAAAGGATAGAGAAAGCAAGAAAAAAAGAAAACATCGATCTAGATCAAGGTCAAGGTCTAGGGAAAAGAAGAGACGTCACCGTGAGAGATCTAGATCAAATGAAAGAGAGCGGGAATCAAGTGATTTTTTACAAAAAGACTATGGCTACTCCGATGGCCGAGGTAATGAAGAACGAAGTCAAGTGGTTGATTATAATCACGGTGAGCCTCGTGACCATGACCGTAGAGATCGCCAATCAGGTAAAATAAATTTAATTTGAAGAAATAGCATATCTTTAAATTTAGATAACAAAGGTACCTCTTATTATTTCAACTCGATGTAAATGTTTATTCAGTGCATTCATCATCATCGGTCCCATGACGGTAGGAGTCATTAGGGGTTGTGCATGGACATTTAAACAGACAACAATCTCCACATTTGCCTATCTTGAGCAGCGGCCAATAATTCATTCAATCTCAACCCTCTCCATTTATTTATGTTGACAATCCAACTTTTCCGCTGTCGACCTCTTCGCCAGCCCCCTTCTACAGTGCCTTGAAGTATGATTTTTGTAAGAGTATCAAATCACAGTACATGACCAAACCATGCTATCTTACGTCTCTTAATTTTAAAAAAAAATGGTCTCTTTATGACCCAGTTTATTTTGTCCCAAACATATTCATTGGTCTTGTATTCTAGATATCTGGAGAAATTTTTTAAAAGTGCCTGCAGATTGCTTTCAGTGATTGCCAGTAGTGTCCAGGTCCCGAATCCATAAAGGACAATAGTTTTAACAAGAGCTCTGTAAAGCCTGAGCTTTGTTGGAGGGCAAGATTTAGCTGTTCCATATTTTGGTTAACTTGGTCATTGCTGCAATTGCAAACCCAATTCTAGCTCGAATATCAGCTTCACAGCTAGCATCTCTAGATATAATGGCTCCTAGGTATTCAATGCATTGTTTAGATCACATCCTAGAATTGATAGTTGAGATAACTTCAACCCTGTGATACAAATTTGAAATTACATGTACTTACTACGATTCTTGCTCTGTACATAAACATTGAAGTCTGTCTTTTTTATTCATATTTAATCAGTAATAATGTTAATGTAACCATTTATGATAATTTAATTGACATATGTGCACATTGTTATTTTTGTGGAATTTAAAAAAAATGTTTTCTGGTTTGATATGATTGTTGGGGGTACATGTTAAATAAAATAAGGCTAATAATCCCTCACAGATTTAGAAAAGATTTTCCTGGGAACAATTACAAATTTATTCTCCATGTCTGTAATATCAATTATTATTACCTAAAACAATAATGAATTTAAAATGTGCATGTATAAGGTGTTTCTAAAGTCTGAAGCTAAGTAAAATTATTTAATCTGATTTCTTATATTTTACAAAATTTCATGCAATGGAATGTCTTATTTATCAATTTGGGCACCTCTGTGTCCAGATTTTATGAAAACTATTTTTATGGATTTAACAGGATATTGGAATAGCTTCCAAAATACTTTCATTGTGTATTGTAAGAAAAAAATCTCTAAAAATATAGAGGTTCCTCTATTTTTGTGGCTTTAGCTGTGAATAATTTTCAAACTTACATTATAATTATGCCTCATCACTAGTATATAAATTAGCTGCTTTAAATCAACTGTTAAATCTGGTATTAAAACTCCAAACCCAGCCTACCTGTGTGGTTAAAAGATTCCTTTCATTTCTATCAAAATTTGAGGAAAAGGAAGTAAACTTATAAAGAGCTTTAAAGTCTTAAGCAATTTTCAAAATATAAAATGTGTAGAACTATAGTCTTTTAAAAAATATTAAAATCTACATATTTTATTTAATATATATTTTCAGCTGCAGAATCAAGGGAAGAGGGCCAGAATGCACAATCATCAGGAGATGGGTCAAGTCTAAGTATAGCAGAAACAAAGTAAGTCTATGAGTCTACATATTAATTCAGTACCCAACCTATGTCACAATTAAGAGGTAACTGAATTTTTTTTTAACTTTTCGTTGCTGTTCATACTATGTTGAGTATGAAAAATGGTATTTCTTGAATTGATACATTGCTGATTCAGAGTCAGTAAAATATTCCAGTATGCTTTGTTTTGCACTTATACAAATAATAATTTCAAGAATATTGTTATTTAATCTAAACACTTTGCAATTATTTTAAAAAATAATTTATTTATTTAGTTTTGTACTTTAAATTTTTTTTTTATCTCAGTGATTTAGTGATCCAAATTACTCTTAAAGGCATCTTTCATAGCCAAAATAAATATCTAACTTTAACAACTAATTATTTGAAAGCATTGGCAATGTGCCAGTAATAAAAGTTGCCATGTTGGTTCTAACTTTGGCTCAGCCTTCCCTGATCAAATTTAGAGGTTTTATAATTTTATGAATGTCATTTTATTTTAGTTCCCTTTAAGCTGCGCGGCCATGTAGATATCAGACCATTGCCGCGCAGCAGTTTAGAATTGCAGCGCTGCAAATTTTATAAAAATAGATGCTGTGCAACTGTGCATAAAATTTTTGTTTACTTTGCACATTGTATAGGAGTGCAAATAAGGAATAAATAACTTGATATTGACGAAATGAATTTGTGTATCAGCTATAACATTTTTTTTATCTTTCACTGTTTACAGTCGTCTCAGAGCCAAGCTTGGGTTAAAACCTCTTGATATGCCTGAAAAAGGTAATGCTTTGGCTCCTGTGTGAAGTTGATACATGACTTAAGCTAAATTGAACTTAGCATTAAAATCAACAATTATTTTCATATTGTCATGATAGCTTTTGAAGTTTTTTTTAAATTGATACTTTTTTTCTATTAAAATAATGAAAAAAACATTTTCTAGAAAATCTTGTTCATTAATAAGTCACTGATGCAATAAAAAAAGTTATTATTATTATTTTAAAAATTTGTTGCCAGATCAAGATACTTTTAACATGAAATGACCAACACAACTGTTTTCATCAGTTTTTGTAGCAATTTATTTTGTTTTAACACTCATTCGTGTTCATGTTTTTCTTGAATTCTTCTTCCAATGTATATCAGGTGAAGATGGTAAACCAAAAAAGATTGATGGTGTTCACGTCCCAGCTGTCAATTTAGGGGATGTTAGGAAAACTGAAATTTTAAGGGAGAAAATGTCAAATAAAAAGTCACAGAGGCACCATGAAAAGAGATTAAAGTAAGACCCCACTAGTTAAGAAAATAAAAGCTTTTAAAAATAAAACCTCAAATATGAAATACAAATTTGAAATAAATATTTATATTCTATTAAACATTTTAAAATCTTTTATTATTTTTTTCCCACACAATTCTAATTTTCCTAATCATGAGTTGGATTAACTTTTAAAAGAAAAATTAATTATATTAAAATTATGCTATCATATTCAATGTAAAGTTTCACAACTTTCTAATATAGTGGTTATGTTGGCAACGACCATTGTACTTGTTTGTATCTCATCTTACCTAGAGCCATAAAAGGACTTGGTGAGAGTGATTCAGAGGATGAGGACGCCAAAGCTTGGGTCTTGAAGAGCAGAAAGTTGCAACAGGAGAGAGAGATGGCTGAAAAACGAGTAAATTGTAGCTCATTATGCAATACATACTGTTCATTGTTGGAGGCTGATTGTTATGTGCTGTAATAAATGCATTACAAAATGTCAGATCATTGATCTGAAATTTATATTTACCTTATATATTTTTCATTTAGATTTATAAATAGTGGTCTCTCCTTTCAGCAAATTTAAACATTGGAAGGACGCATCAGTTATAAGAGACTTTATAATGTCTAAAAACTATTTTTTAATAAAAAAATTTAAAACCCTCTGTTGAACTAATTAAATTAAATCTTCAAATCGTTAGTGAGAACTTAATTCTTATTAAAACAAGATTTTTTTTTTTTTGAAATGTTAGGGCTGTGTTTATTTACATGTGATGAAATACAATTTTAATGTTAACAAATAAAATCTGTTTTTGTTTGTTTTTCTCTTTATTTCTAACTTGCTCTATCCTGTATGACTCATAGGCCAAAATGTTGGAGGAGATGGATGAAGACTTTGGTATAGGAACTCTTGTTGAGCAGGAGTTCAAAAAAGAGAAGGTGAGAGATATAAATTTTGGCTTAAAGTCCTTTAAAAAAAAAAAGAACAGTCAAAAACGAAGTTTTTTTTAAAAATCGATCATTTTAGCAAAAAAAATTGTACTTTGTATTTATTCTGCCACAAAAATATCCTAATTATTAAATAATCTTTTATCATTGTTTACCTTATTGTTATCCTGCAACAAAATTTTAGCAGGAATTTTGTAAGACTTTGCTGTCATGAAGTGTTATTCTAATCTTGTACTATTATGTTTTACAAATAAATATTCACTTAAATCAATTTTTTTAAATAATAGATATTCGGAATAGATAGTGCACTATCTGTTTATACTGCTAACCATTATCTTTTTGAAGAACATTTTTATCTAATTTGAAAATGTCTCTGCTGTCTTCCTTGCTGGAAACAGAGGTATTCTTCACAAGATCTGACTGGTCTCAAAGTTGAACATGCTATGGAAAAATTTGATGAGGGACGGAATGTCATCCTGACTCTAAAAGATAAAGGTCAGCTTTCAATTGTATCAACTAATAATTTTTACAGGTAGTTAAAGTTTAGTACTACTGTTATAAAATCAACACTCAAGCTATACCCAACAGATAAAGATTTGAGTTTTTATTCTAGAAAGATGTGTGACATATGGGTTTTTTTTTTTTTAATTTACAATTTATATAAGAATATTTTTTACATAAACCAATAATGTCAACGTTCACCATTGATTCTTGATAAATGGTGATGTTTCTGGCTTAATTTATTATTAGGAGTTCTTGATGAGGAAGAGGGCGATGTGTTGATCAATGTTAACATTCAAGATGACGAGAGAGCAGAGAAGAATGTGGACAATAAGAAAAAGAAACCAGAATATAAACCCTATGATGAACCACAGTACGATGAATATGGAATGGTGAGATGGTATTCAGAAACACTATAGAAACTTGTTATTTTCCATCCAAAATTAAAGAATTGATTAACTAATTTTTTAAATATCTTTTTTTGAGACACGACTTAAATTTAGATGTTGTTATTTTTATTTACCTGGGCAAAAAAAAGCGATGGTGTTGGATAATGTAAAAAATATATAATTTATAAGCTTAAATCTACAACTTAACAATGTGTTGACATAGTCATTCCTCTATTTCAGCTGAAGCCAAATAACATGTTGTCAAAATATGATGAGGAAATAGAAGGAGCTAAAAGAGAATCATTCACATTGGGTAAATTTTCATATTTTTAAAAGATATCTCTGAACTTGCTTTTTTTCTTTTCACCTCAACTATCCAAGTGCTTTATTCTTGGTAAAGCTGCTTCAGTTCATGCCTGTGATCACTTTCTAATTTACTAATACATTCATAAAATTTAAACTATGGTTTGACTTCTGCATAACATAATCCAATATGAATAAAAAACACAGCCCAACTCACTGTGTCACTGCTAAAGTCTGGTCAGTCTCCCATTATATTTCTTACCTGTTGGCTGCATGTGTCAGATTAGGATGATTAGCACAAAAGACACAATTGAAGTTGGTTGCTAATTTCTTGACTGCACAAATTAGCAACCACCTTCAACTTGGCTTTTTGGGCACTGCTACATGGTTGCTGCCCCCTCCAGTAACCAAGTAAATCATTGCGTGAAGTGACTTTGAGTTCACACTCTTCCTGTCCGTTTGATGTTATATTGACAATTAATAGTTCCTAAAATTTCATTGCTTTCTTGAAGTTACAGAAAATAAGAGTGCTTTAATCTACTAGTGATTTTTTCCACACTCGTAAGACATTTCGCGTTAAAATTTTTGCTTGAAACATCTTATGTAAGGTGATGTTGAGAAAGGCATGATAGAGCTGAAAGGGGTTGCTAAACAAGGTAACTGACCTGTGTCATAGCAGCTCTCTTCAACATTGTCACAACCTAAATGTACAACTTTTCTTGAACATTTTGTTTGTACAGGTTCTGGTGGCTCATATGATGCAGCACATGAAAAACGCATGGCAGAAATCAGACAGACACTAAGGGCTCAAGGGGTGAGTATTATCTGAGGTGGCCCACGCAATAGGGTTTGTTTACATCCTTATTGTTTAAGGATCATGGTGTTGCCCTTGACAAAAATATGTCTGTCTCCAAAAATTTCCTTTTAACTTGAGAAGAGACTTTTTCTTCTTGGAAAATATGGACAGACTTCACCACATAAAACTTGTATAGTATAAGTTCCATTTATTTTACAGTCTTGTGTAATCTGAAAATATTAAATAACCCTTACAAATTTTTTGTTCTTTTTAAATCTAGCAAAGCCTTCAGATGGCACCACCAACTCTGCTGACCGAGTACATGACACCAGAAGAAATGGTTTGTGATTATTTAGATTTCTTTCTTTCTGATGCTTAAAAAATGTAATGTTTTCAACATGTAAATTCTTGATGCTTTGTTATTATCTTCACCACTAAATTAGAATTTGTCTCAATGTATTTCTGTAATGTTTTATGAACATTCAATAGAGATGGAGTGTGGTGAATATCACAATATTTGATTGTGCTGTTTCAGGAAGCTGCCAAGTTCAAAAAGGTTAAAAAGAAAGTTCGTAAAATAAGAAAGAAGGAAATTCTCAAAGCTGATGATCTATTACCATTACCAGAAGAGGAAGTTTCTAAAGAAGATTATGGATCCAGGTAATGAACTGTGTCTCTTTCCAAATTTTTTTCTTTTGAACAAATTTGTATTTTCCTGGTGATAAATTCAAAGAAAAAGACATCTTTTGTGTATGCTCATAGAAACTTTGGTGGTTTAAATTTCTCACCATCTAAAATAAAAGGCATCTAAATTTGATGTAAATGACACGTTTTGTCATGTTATCTCACTCAGAGAATTTGTTACTTTTTTCCCCAGGACTAGAGGTAGGGGTCGTGTGGAGCCAGAAGATGGTGAGGTATCTAATGATGGGACAGAGGAAACCAATGATATCAAGGATGTTAAAGAAGTGAAGGTGGAGGTTGATGCAGTCCACAGTGGAGATATTTTATCGGGAGCTCCACAGATTAAGCTTGATCTGGATGATTGTAAGTGGAGTCAACTGGTTTTGAGATTGTCACTGGAGTTAACACTTGGTAATACTGCTTAGGGTTTTAAAGATTCTTATATAAGACACACATGTTTGTAATGCTTGTTAAAAGTTGCCATATTTTAACAGCCGACATTGTGGGTCCAGACGAAGATCTTACGGGTGTTGCAATTGAAGAGGAAGAGGTCCAGAATGAGCTGCAAGTAATGCTGGCCAGGGCACGCAAACTGAAACTTAAGAAAGAGAGACAAAATCAAGGGGTGAGTGTTGAACTCGTAAATTCGATGTTTCACTCAATTACTAAATAAAACAGTTATTTTTTATTTTAAAAATACTGTAACCATCAAAGATAAATTTCAGGACGTGGAGTATATTATTTATTAGAATTTGGTTTTCTCATATATTTTTTTCTTCTCTATTCAAATATTTTAATGTTTTATTTTTTAAAACTATCTTAAATTTATAACAAGAGCTTGAGTAATAAAAGATATTTACAAAATGAATGGTACATTATTAAATGTTAGATTAAATTGAAAATAATATTTTTGCATGCATTTTTAAGAAAAACAAGATGTTACATGTTGTCATTACTTGGCATTGTGTAGCATTTTTTCTTCATAGTTTTTCAAAATAAAGGAGCCCGAGTGATCAGTAGATTGTTGGTAGACTTTTACAAGATAAAGAAGAAAAAAGATATTAGTATTATCAGTTATTATTTTTTTTATTTCCAGGGCTTAGAATATGCTCTACAAAATCTTGATGAAAAAAATTCCCTTGAAACTGGAGCTAATATAACGCTTAACTCCACCTCTGAGTTTTGTCGGAATTTGGGTGAGATTCCAACATACGGCCTGGCAGGTAACAGAGAGGAAGATAGAGAAGAGATCATGGTAAGTGGGTTCATATTTTGAAAGTATGATAATAAAACAAGAAACATTAGATTCATTGGAATAATCCCATAGATGCACCTTAAAAAACTTGATAGACCTAAAATATATCCAGGCCACTTCTATGGTCAAGCAGCCACATCATCTAATATGTTTGTCAAGTTATTTGACTTATCTCCTACATCAACAGGACATGGAACTAGAGTTAATGGATCACAAGCGGAAAAAGGATGAGCTGGAGGAGACGACGGGAGGCTGGAATCAGGTGGATATTGATGACAACCCAGTTGACATACGGGTAAGTTGTTAATATGGTGTGAAGTAAATAAGTAGTGGAACTAGATAGGATAAAGCTGGAAGAAAATTACAGAACAATTGAAAGGATATTTTAGCTAAATAATTTCATAAACTGACAAATGTAAACAAACCACACAAAAACAAAACATTATTAAAATTGAAAAATCTAATGCTCCCATATCAAATGTAGATTTCTATGTAGGTGTGTTAGCCAGAGGAGTTAAATATCAATATTCAACCCTCATATCCTGTTGAGCTGAAATTTTGCAGGCAGACTCATGGCGACGATAAATAATGATGTATCAAAATTTCACATCCATTGAATGTACTTTAATTAAATTAATGAATTTTTAGATTATTGCTATGTATCTCTATGTGGCACGTAAATTTTTATGCTAGTCTGTTGTGTGGTGCGTAATTATATTGAATGCACAGTGTATATTATATTGAACATACTTTTATAATATTTTCCTGATCTTAAAATGTTTATGCTAGTCTCTTGTGTGGGGTGCATATTATATTGAACATACTTTTATAATATTTTCCCCATCTTAAAATGTTTATGCTAGTCTGTTGTGTGGTGCATATTATATTGAACATACTTTTGGTTATGTCTCATATATAAAGGATTTATAGTAAAAAAACGTTGGTTTTTAGGTGTTTATTTTTATTAGCATTCTATTTTAGGCCATATCTGAACATTTAGCATAGACGAGGTGTGAAATGTTAAAATGAAATTTCAAATGCATCTTAAAACTGTTTTTAGTTTTGATTATTATTTGTTTCTCTGTAGACCTCAATATAGAAAGGTTTATTTCTGAGTTTAAAAACTTGGCTTATCTTGTTTTTACTGCTTTCTCTAGGCAGAAGAAGCAGCTGTTTTAGAAGAAGAACCTATTGCCAGTACTGGTGTAGGATCAGCTCTACAGTTGGCCATTAAGAAAGGTGAGAAGTTAATATTTATTTGTATGCCTTAAGTTATTGGTTTTGATGTATTTGATGGTGATGAATTATGAAAACATTTACTGCTTACGTTTTTCAGTCGCTAAATATAACATGCAGCATTTTATTATTAGGCTACCTTGAAGATGAAGCTCCAAAAAAATTGCCAAGTATGTCCACCAAATATCTGGAGCTACAAGCACAGAATTACACTATACAAGACAAGAGATATGAGTAAGTTAGGAATACGCTTCAAAATTAATCTCATTGATAGCTCATAGAGTCATGTCATTTTTTAAAGATGTTTGATTTGATAATGACAAGAGATCACAGAATTTACTTTTAGCCATTTATTTTCATATTTTCAAATTATTCTGGCTGCAGAAAAAAAGCCTTGCTTTTATTTGTTAAGAATTAACAAAGTTTACATAGCTGTTTAATATTTCATACAATTTTGACAATGTGTTTACCTCCAGTGACCTGGATGAGAAGAACCGCAAAAGGGATCGTTACCAAGGTGGAATGATCACAGAGTTTAAAGAAAAGGAGACCTACAAACCTGATGTTAAGCTTGATTACGTGGATGAAAGTGGTCGAAACTTGAGTGCAAAGGAAGCCTTCCGGCAGCTTAGTCACAGGTTCCACGGCAAAGGTTCTGGAAAGAAAAAGACAGAGAAGAGAAGCAAGAAAGTAGAGGAAGAGTTGGTAGGTTCTTTAGCATATGATATCTCCTTCATACTCATTTCTTGGATTGCTTATTTAGTATTTATTTTAGATATACTTGGTTATAAAACTTTACACAGATCAATGCCAATATTTTAAGGATTCTTAACAGAGATATTTAAATTATTGTGCGAACTGAACTCTTTTAACGATGTTTGTCTCTGTTTCAGTTGATGAAAAGAATGAGTTCAACAGACACACCCTTGAATACTCTCAGTTTACTGAAGGACAAGCAAAAATCTGAGAAATCCCCTTACATTGTTCTCAGTGGTAGTAAAGGATTTACATCGTAAGTTGATTGTTAAATTTGCTGCACATATAATTCATAGCTTTGTTTGTTTAGTTTTTTTAATTGGACTGGATTAGTTTTAAACAGTTCAAAGAATAACAAAAACATTAAAATCTTCTGAATTTATTATTTAATTTTGGGCCTAGAATCCTTTTTAACTTTATTTTAGTACATCTTGATTTTAGTACATATTCAGTGGGATGTTCTGTCACTGTTTCAGGAACACAATTGTCAAGCCATCTTAAAGAACCAGTTTGATTCTCTGTGTGCTGATTCCAGGAGCAATCCCCTAACCTGTTGTTATTAAATGTTCCTGTACATGATACACCAAATGCATTCTATACCTTGCTTCTACACTGAGTAGTAGTTCATAAAAGCTAAATCAAAACTGATTTTGTCAATAGGAAATCTCATACACCATCATCCATAAGGTTTGATAAATTGTATGGGTTTTTTTTAACAATAAAAAATGCATTTGAATTTTATTTTAACTGTATCAACAACAAAATTAGTTTTAAATAGGGAACAACTGATGTCAAATTGGAGGCACTGACTGTAGTGGCTATGAAAACTCATTGTTTTCAAAAGTAGTTTAAAAAAGTGTGAATCTATGTGGTTGGGGGGGGGGTATATTTTTTGTACAAGTAATGGTAGTAAACTGATTAAATTTTGTGTATGTATGGTAGTATGTTAATCATGTCTGGACTTAAGAAAGTGGTTTTTCAGTTGAAACACAAAAAAAAAACTTGGAAACAAGGTGTTCCAACCTTGTTTTTTGATATTTTAATGATTCTGTGACTTCAGTAAGTATGGAAATAAAAAACATGAAAAATGGCATATCTAATTGGTGTTGATTCTTAATGTGGATTTGGATAATGTATTTTAAAAGATGGAATTGAAATGGATAACATTAAAACAGTGTGGCCAAACCCCCAAAAGATAGACCAAAAAATAAAGGGCAGCAGTAGGAGAATCCTGACCTAGTTTACATAAGCAGTTTATTGTCATTATTTCATTTGATTCTATGCAGTAATAACTAACTTAAATGCAAAACAAAAAATTGTGTTCCACCCCTGGCGATTTAGCACCGCCATTCATGTTGACACATTTGGCACAGATCCATGTTTGGTCTCGACACCCGTATTTTTTCTGCATCCTTTAAACAATGAAATATGAGGCTCAACATGCTTATGAGACTTGTTCACGCATAACAGGCTGATAGAAGTTCATTCAATATTCCCTCATCCAGGTGTATGTGTTTACAATTTAATTTTCTCAGACCTGAAAACACCTCAACAGGTTCCAATTAAACCCCTCAGTCTCTGGTTTGATAAGAGAGTATTGGCACAATGCATTCTGACAACTTAAACTTGTTAATATTCACTCCCACCCGACTAAACGTCAGATACTGACTTGATCCTTTACTCTTGGGTTTGATAGGACTAAGAGTATCGACACAATGCGTTTTCTCACGCTAGACTAGTTGACATTGACTCTCGTTCCCACTAAAAGACAGAGGCTGACTCTATCCTGGACTCACCTAAAGGTCAGAGGTTGACTCTATCATGGACTCGACTAAAAGTAGGAGGCTGACTATCCTGGACTCAATGAAAGGTACGAGGTTGACTCTATCCTGGACTCAACTAAAGGTCAGAGGTTGACTCTATCCTGGACTCAACTCAAGGTCAGAGGTTGAATCTATCCTTGTCTCAACTAAAGTCAAATGCTGACTATCCTGGACTCAACTAAACGTCAAATGTTGACTATCTTTGACTCAGCTAAAGGTCAGAGGCTGACTCTGTCCTAGACTCAAAGGCTGCCAACTATCCATCAGCACGGCGTAGCGTGACGACTAATGCCGCTGTGATGTGTGTACTTAGGAGGGCAGGGTGTCCCAGTCTTGGTGTTACCTACAGTGTGTGTGTGTGGGATGGGGGTCTTGACTTGATGCACCTTGAACAAAAGGTGTGGTCGTGTGATGACGTTGAGGGGTGTTGGTCAACATTTGGGGGAGAATGCAAACCGGCTTTCAAATAAATAACTATATACGTTATTAATAGGGTATGAATAGGCCTGAGGGGGGGGCATGTTTCAAATATTTTATTTTTTACGTTTCAATATGTCTACAATCTGTTTAATATCGTAACTAGGGGATTGAAATTTTTAAAATCCAGACAGATTTATGAAGTGAAGCCGGGGTCGGATTTGCAAAAATGGCTGGAGTTGCGGAGACGTTATTTATTGATTTATTTTTATTCTTCCGGAGCCGGATTTCCGAATTAGCTTGAGCCGAAAACCGATGTATCTCTATTCGTAACTAAGGCTGTCAATAAACTCAATATTGTTGAAAAAAGCTGCACGGGTACTCGTACAAAACGCCGCATAATTTTCGCAGTCGTGATGGTTATAGAGTACAGCCTAGCCACCATCCATGATCCATGCAACTCATCTCACACAGTAGCTAACAGCATACTTCCAAAAACATACTCTGGTGCTCTACAAACTTTTATTCCTGCTGTAAATGCATTCGTCATACTCATAGACTAAGACTACAGTAAACTGTTCAGTCAGGGCCCAGCTTGATTGTTAATGTCCGATTAGCGGCGGTCAATGTTCCCTCTAAGGCTCGTTGGTTCGTGTGCAAAGTAAAAAAAAAAAAGTAAGCAAAGTTGCAAAGCATCCATTTTTTTGCAAAATTACACAATTTGCTGCACGGGTATTCTAATCCAATGCGCGGCGTTGGACGGAGAAATGCGCGACTGCGTAACCACCCAGCTTAAAGGGAACATTTAAATTGATAAACTTTACATAGACTTGATAGACCTGCTTACAACTTTATATGTCTTATTTAAATCAGAAAGGTCGCGAGTTTGTTGTTTTTTTTTTCAGCAAGGCGCGCCGACACCTGTGGGAGGGTGTTAACATGACATCACCAACTATTTACAAACAAAACCTTTATATTTTAAATCAAGCCCAAATTATTTTCAACCCTTTGTTTTGTCCAGATTTTTTTTAAAATGTATTTTAAAAAATGTTCATTTATATTTTGTTATTACAGCAAGTACATTTCAACAACTAAAACTAAAATATACATTAATTATTTTTTAGACTAGGCATTTTTTTTTAACATGGTCGCGATAGGAGTGGAGGAAGGAAGGGGGAAGGGGATATAAATATTTTTTTAAAAATTCATTTTAAAAATAAATTGGCCTGTCTAACTGGTAATTAAATAATGTCGGCGTATTCCAAGAACTCTTCAACTCCTGTCATCGATTCATTCAAAGAACCTAAATCTTTTTTTTTTTTTTTTAAATGATTTTTTTCATGTTCAGATGAAAAAGTTGTATGACAATGAAAATACCTTGCAGTTTGTCAGAACTTTATTTTATTTCCCTTTGACAGATACTTTTCAAGTATTTTCGCGGTAAAAGTATTTTACAGGGAGTATTTCAAACAAAACAAAAAAATTATTTAATAAATTTTCGCGAGCCGTACACATCGTAAGACGCGTGTTTAAAACGCCATTAAATAAATTGCAAGCGGTGAATTAGTTAAGTGGAAATATTATTTAAAGTTGAGCGATTTGTGATGTGACGTCACATTTCTTTAACCCTCCCAATCGCCACACATCGTCCCAAATGCTTGACCCCCTCCTCCCTAGTCGCATGACGTCATTTATGGACGACCCGACATAAATATACAGGACCACGAACGCTTTGGCAAAAAGCCTTCCTCAAATCGAGCAAATAGACACATACTATACATCATATTTGTCAAACTCAAACGCGAAACAACAAAAAATTAGCCGAAAGCGCGGAAAACCCAGTTACTCTTTCTGCCGCTTTGAGTAATTTAAATTATATCCTTAAAATTAATTCATGGAGTCCGCTTGATTGTTTGTTTTATTGTTTGCCAAAAAACTTTGCCTTATGCTAGTGAGCTGAAATTTAGCAGGCAGACTGTTGTAGGTTTGCTTTTTTTTTTTTTTTAACTTTAAATCCTTTATATATTTGAGACATAAATAAAATGTTAGATTGTCGTGCGATGCGTATTATAATGAACATTCTTTATAGTTTTATGTCTCGTGTATAAAGGATTTATAGTCAAAAACTTGTTTTTTACGGGTTTTTAAAATTAATTTTTAAATTGTTCAATATTCCTCTTTCAATATCATAATGCTCATATCGTATAACACGTAAACTAAGCTTTGATGGTAAAAATCGATTTAAAACATAGTTAATGTGTCTTTAGATTACCTTTTTCAACATGCCATCTATACACACGGTCAAGGATAAACTGACCAAGATCAGAAAGTGCGGTCAGTGGGGTAGCTAGGGATTTGGGGGCCCGGGGGCTTGGATTCTTCGGGGGTGGGGACTTTATACATGGTGGTGGCATAATATCTAATGTAAATAACATTCTGACACTCCTTTGGCCCCCCTGGGGGTATTTCGAATTTGGACCACTTCCCCTCCCCTAGATACCCCACTGAGTGCGGTCAGGATAATGTAATCGCGATCTAATTTCTGACTGCCATGGCTGCTAGCCAGAATTTTGTCATGATTCCAATAAGGAAAGTCCAATAACTGCATCAATAAACCTAACATGATCGCAGCATAAACCCGGCAGATAAAATAGGACGCTAACACCTTAAACTTCAAAATTCGGACTAAAATTTTCTCTTGAACACAATCAGTGATCATAATAATTGCCCCAGATATGACCTTAATAGCGAATTAAACGATAACATTCAATTAACGTGATATATGGTTGGGGGGGGGGAGCAAAACTGTAATTTTATCAGTACGGATGGCATTTTTAAATTTTGTTTAACACAGAGGGGCGTAAATTTCAGGATTTACCATTGCCACTGTATTTTTTCCCTTGACTTAATATACCATCAACCCACATTTTTTTGGTTGCATTCTCCCCTCACCCCTCCCTCCCCACTTTCCTCTCGATTGGGGTTGTAAAAATAAAGTACAGAAATGGCTATTTCACGCACACTAGCAAATGATTGACTGCTGACCTGCTGAGTCAGTGACCGGGCTTACCATTCATGCAACTCAGAGACGGTCCGGAATATCGCGTGACAGCTTCTTGTTTCAATAAGGGAGAAAAGAAGAGAACTTAAAACTCTCTCACATTGCAATATGACAAATTAAAGCTCCAATCTTTGACTGATGCCATCGGCGCGCCCCACGGAATCTGAGAGGCGACAAATAGGATTGAAGTACAGACCCTATTTTCAGCCTTAGTCTTTCGACCATCGATTCTCTTCCAACATTCTGACTTCACTTGGAACTCTTCGAAGTTTTGAACCTTTTAGAAGAGGACATTTAGAACCAAAAAAAAAAGATTTTTAATTGAAACTTAAACAGAACCCAACACAAAGAACGGGAAAAATAAATGTGAAAAAATATTTAAAGTATAAAGGTCACAATTGTTCAATTTGCAATCTAATTTTCAAATAAAATTTGCTGGTGGATATTAAATAAGTTTGTCCTAAGGATGCCACTTAAAAAGTTTACATCAAAATATGTAGAGGTACTTGGCGTTATGTTTACTTGATACTCACAACAGCAAACAACGGCCAACCAAAAAAAAAAAAAAAAAAAAAAAAAAAAAATCATGCTAAAGTCAGATGCTGTTTATCAAATATGGGGGCACATTTAGAAGCACACGAAGACAATAGTAGACTATGAGGCATGCTACTTTATGTCTCAATACAAATAGCAGATTCAGTAAAAATGTTTATATATTGTGTAAAAAGACAATAAAATTAAAATTTACTCTTTCAAACTCCAAATAATCCGTAAACAACGTCACATCGTAAAGGTAATTAATTCTTCAAGTATTTTGCTCCCATTTGAAGAAGTTTTACTTATCGTTAATTTTGAAATATTGGAGTTCATGTCATCCGTATAATAACAAGTTCTTTGAAACTATTCTCAACTGACTCTGTATTTGGGATATATATTTATCAATTTTATTTTCAAAATTGGATATCATTTATTTAATTATCCAGTTATGTCTTTGATTTTTAAAAGAATAACTTTATTAAATATACTTAAGCACTAAAGATTTAAACAAATTAGCTGTCAAAAGAATTCGATTCGTCGAAATATTTATATTTCTGACACATCAAAAACTCGCCCCCTCCCTTATTTACTACGCGTTCTACGNCACCCACCCATACAGTCCTCAAAAAATATCAAGATGACAACAGTCAGGACCATAAATCTTGTTCATTGTCTAACGTGTCTGCTTCCGATTCTGGAAGATAATGGAGAGGCTGGCCCAAGATAGGGATGTCTGGAGGTCTCTTGTGGGTGGCCTATGCTCTTGGAGGAATCACAGGCGCCGATGATCGGAGGATGGCCCTCGACTCTCAGACGAGAAGGCTCAGTAAGTGTGTGACATGGATTAAATCTTTTATAATATAAAATTTCAAGATAGTGGGGTGGGGATGGTTTGGTAAGTCGGAAATTTATTGCTTAAACTTAAATGAAAGACGAAGGAATTATAATTGAAGTTCTGCTGCTGCATATCATTCATACCTCCTTTTCAGTTGGGGTGTAGGTGGGGGGGGGGGCGCTAGGATGACTAACAGAGCTAGCGGTTAAATGAGCCTTTGTCTAGCCTTGCCTGCCTCGTTTTGATGGTGAGTTCTTATCTTCTGCTTCGATGGAGTCACGCTCAAATGTGATGTTCAGTCTGAAGAATTAATAATCCTACTTCCATCGCATTCACAACATAATCCCCTTTAATTGGCTAAAGGCGATAGTTGCTGGTAAACTGGCATCTCTGGCGACCAGTGACGTCACAACACATTGGACCGATCAATTCAAATTCACGAGGGGTGAACATTTCTCAAAATATTTGGCCATTGAAATCATTTTTTTTTTACTACGTTTTCTTTTTTTTTTTTTTTTAAAGTGATTATTTTTTTAAACTTAAAATTAAGTTCTCTTCTCCTCTTTGAAAAAAAAAAAGTCATGTTAATACACCTCATGGGTTTTTTTTTTAAATTAGAAATTACCAATGTTTGGAATCATTTATCATTGAGTTCGCTGTCTAAAGTCTAGACTATAAGCAAATTTATGCATTTTATTTTTAATGAAGCAAATATTTCATGATAAATAATTAAATTTTTATCCTTTAAAAAATATAGATCTATAATGTACAAATTATAATGATGTTATGTTCATGATTAAATTGAACATTGAGAAAGGAATATATTTTACAAAAAATTAAGTACACTGAAAAAGCTACCGTGGAATAAGTGCAAAAAAAAAAATAGTTGACTTTGATCAGTCGTTTACCTTATCAGTATCAGTCCAGCCACCCTCAAGCAACATGCGTATTTCGGATTTGTAAGGATAAATTTTTAAAAAGTAAACCTCATCTACAAGTGACCAACAGCAGTGGGGCATGTTTTTATATTTTAAGTGGATATCCTGGAGTATAATCCTTATAAAAAATTACTTCCCCACAACGCCTTAAACA
Source organism: Radix auricularia (assembly GCA_002072015.1). NCBI lineage: Eukaryota > Metazoa > Mollusca > Gastropoda > Lymnaeidae > Radix > Radix auricularia. Next base: position 1,094,507 of record MUZC01001947.1, on the reverse strand, counting down.
TTTAAAAAAAAAAAAATCTTGAAGTGGTTTAGTAACAAAAAATAATTAAAAACAATAACTAGATTTGCTTAAGTAAGTGAATATAAAGTGAACTTTTTTTAAATTTAGTCCTATAGGGTTTATAATTTCAAAATTTGAAATAGTCTATTGTTTTAAAGCGTTAGATGCCTATGATAATAATATTTCGATTAATTTGATAAAACCAGAAAGAGTGTCTGTAATAGACCAGATAAAAATTTCATTAGTGCACAATGGCTTCCGTGTCAAGGCCCTGGAGGCGCATTTAATAACATCATATCTTTGTGTTTACCAAAAGTATTGTGATTAAAAAGAAATATTTGAATTTTCTAATAATTGTGCATGGCACCACTAAGTATAATTATGTCTTCTATAGCCAATTGTTTTGATTTTGTTTTCGTTCACAAATAACGTTAATAAAATTAAGGGTTTGACTTTAAAAACATATCAAAAACATTATGATGTCCTTACCTGCATGCACATTTACTTTGTCAACATCCAAATAAGGCTTGTGGCATACCCAAGGTAGGTCAACGGCATCACACAAAAATGGAAATTTTAACACAAGATATGCACTGGTTCGCTTTTTATAATTCGGAGATCTGTGTTACGCTCCGGGGCGAACTTTTAATGCCCGAACCCCACGCATTAGAACCCAGACACCAAACTCGTTCCACACGTGCACGTGTCAGTGTTACTGCTAGAAATTTATATATTTAACACTTCATGAGAAATATATATAGAGAGAGGGAGAGTTCATATTTTGAAGATTTTTCTTTAACTCTTCTGTTAACACCCGGACTTGACACTGTATCAGGAATATTGGTCACGCCCTTTGAAAACGGATAACAGAGATGCATGGGTGCTAATTCGGTCCTACAACTGGACTAAAAATATTTCTATATGCCACGCCCTGCCCTGTTGACAAAAGCACACCTGAATGAAGAGTTACATTGCAGGTTCCACTACTGCAGGAAACGGAAACCGATGGGTAAACCGCATCCAACAAAATAACCGCCAATTTATTTAAATTCTTTCGCTAAAACCTTTCTCTCCCCACCCTCCGTCACCCCATCGAACCGTCCCCCTAATTCGGACGGTGTAAGTCACGTGCCGCGCCCCCTTAATCCCGCCCTGATATCATTTGCTTATAATCATGATCTAATGAGCTTATGACCGCTTTTTGACAAGGCGTAGAGAGGAGAGAACGGTTGGGATCTCGTGTAGCAAGACAGACGAAACAAATCGGTTTCCTCACGGCATCACGGGGTACGCGTGTAGGCAAGGTCATGAGCAATCCTGAAGTTGCCAGAAGGTAAGCGCCTTAGGGCTGGACGCCTGCTATTTGTTTCTCTCTTTTTTAACGGTAATATATGGGCGCGTAGGATTCAGTTCTCCGCATTTGGCAATTTTAAGGTTGTCCCACCGACCAAAGCCACCATCCGCTTTGTAATTTTAGCTTTAGACTAAACTTCTCTTTGAGAGCTGCAATGGAAGACAGTTCTTGTGTTCTCCATTTGGGGCCGATATATTTACAGTGTTCGTAAAACAGTCTGATTTAAAGTTGCTATGCAGTTGAAATTCTAAGAGGATGAATTGAGATTCTTAATTTATAACCGCCGTTTTTCCGAACCTTAAGAAGTAAAATCATAACCTTCTGATTATTTCTCTCCCTTAAAATGTCATTTCTTCCAATTTATCAAACTTCTCTGTTATTTCACCATCTCGTTAGCCTTCTTCAGACATGCGTACTCTTTATTAGTCTCTATGTTCACCGAACACGATTTAAATCATTCAGTCAACGATCTTGCCCTTCTGTGCTCCAAAACAATAGAATTCCCTCCCATTATACATACGTAAAAGATCGTAAATGCATTCGAAAATTTCAACTCTATACCCATCTCTACAAACTGTACTTTATCGACTGACTCTTAATATCTGTGACCAATAAACGATGCTACTCTGGACCACCCTTAGCTTGACATGTCATAGACGTGGTGTTCGAATATTAAAACTATATGTTATCTTTTATTAAATGAGTAATAATAATATATANATCTGAATAGGATTATATGTTGATATTTTAAGTCAAAACGACACCGAATATCCATTTGTATATTTGAAACGTGAGGACCCCAGCCAAGTGCATTTAATATAATTTTGCATTATTTATTATTATTTTTATTATTAGATAAAATCTACATTTTTCGGTCATTGTACTTTTGTTGACAAAGGCTTCGTCACCGAAAAATCTAGTTTTGTTTTTGCACATGTTTCTGTCATTACCCTAAGCATATTTTTTTACGTACCGTATATACTCATTCTAAAGACGACCATTTTGGGGCAAAATCTATGGAGAGGGGATGGGGCGAGGGTTGGGTGAGGTCGGCTTACAAGCGGGTCATTGGTGATTTCTGCTTGTATATTGAATATCGGTGTTGTTATTGGAGATCATCAAGGTCTTTTTCTAAATTCTACAAGATTCGACTGCTCTGCAAGAAGCTATAAAATAATATTAAACATCTGCTCTTACATTATTACTCATTTTATTTATTTTTGTTAGTGTTTTATAATCAATTGTTTTACAAATTGTGTCTTCTCACAACGAATTTCATTGTGCGGTCTTTAGCCACTTTTTACACACACCTAAAAATAAAATTTAAAAAAAAACAAAAGGTAACTCGGTAACTCTTGCCTAACAAAGTGCCCGAAGACAAAGATAGGTAGTACAAAGTAAACAATCAATCTGTCCGAATTAGTTTGTAGGTTTTTTTTTATTTTTTAGTGTAGATACCATTTTGTTTACGATTTCCTATTATTTTTGGGGGGTCGGCTTACGAGCGGGCTACACATTTTTAATACTAATCTCTTCCAAAAGAGACGGGCCGGCTTAGAAACGAACGGGTTATAGAACGAATATAAACGGTAATATGAAATCTGTCCGCACAGACGGGGCTGCTATCAAAGTGAGGGATCGAGAGGTCACGTTTTATTTGCCGATGATATATAATATTATATATAAATTAGGGCTGTTATCGATTAATTTAAACTTAATCGTTAACTTTTGATAAATTACCGAATAATTAATCGATAGTTTTGATTAAGCTAAAAATAAGATGTATGACCTCATTAAACTGAAAATTTCAAGGAAAGTAACAAAAACAGGCAATTAACATTTTTTAAATTTAAATATAAGAGCTTATTTTAAAGGTTACATTTTCAAAATTAGGGATGTGACGGAGCTGATGAAAATCCGCATCCGACGGATTCGGATTTGGCAAATATAGATCCGTCGGATTCGAATGCGGATGCGGATTTGGTCAACACATGGCTAAAAAAGGGAGTATACCATTGTGTCAGTCCCGTGCCCCCCATAACAATGAATAACAAGAAGTTTTTTAATCACAAAAATAAGTAATTCAAAAACAATGCATATTGCCGTTTAAAAAGATAAACAAAATGAATGAATTTAATTCACCAAAGTAATTTGAACCTAAATTTAAAAAAAAAAAAAAAAAGAATTATAATCAATTAAAAAAATTAAAACAATTAGACAAACAACATTTAGCGAAATTAAAAACTAAGTTCTTAAAATTGGAGAGTTATGAGAGCATTAAACAAAATTAAAGATACTGTTTATTGTCACATTCACATGAAGCCTCAGTACTTGAAATTAATTAATGGCAGATTAAACTTCAAGAACACCAGTTTCTCTGCATTGTCTGGCAGTAGTCTGCTGCGACGGTCATCTATTCCGAGGTTTACAAAACTCGGATGAAAACAATTTCGTGAGAGGGGTGTATCTAAAATACGTTCATGATTTTAAATACGACGTCTAATCTATGGACAGCTGAGTAAGGGTCTAGGAGTTTAGTTTTAGGGGCCGTCCATAAATGACGTCACGCACCTAGGGGGGAGGGGGGTCACACTCTTGTGACGATGCGTGACGTGGGGGAGGGAGGGGGGATGAAGAAATGTGACGTCACATCGAAAGGGTAACTTTAAATAAAACTACCACTGAAATATTTGGTCACTTAAAATTTATTTAATGACTTTTTAAAAAAAAATTCAGTGCTTCTCAAAGTGCCGGTCGATAGGCTATCAGACGCCGGTTGGCGTAAGTTAACAAGACACGAATATTAAATATAATTATAATTCTTAAGTTTGAGAATCCACAAGAGAACATACGAAATTGTAACCCTGCGTCGTTTGATGTTGACATCAAAGCTTTTGTGATGTAACCGCAGTTTCGTTTGGTTCACTTGCGGCAGAAGACTGCGAACATTTTTTTGGGGTCGGTAATTCCCCCCCCCCCCGAAACTGCTACTGGTGAGTTTTACAAACAGGACAAGTGTCNAAAAGATCTGAATAGGATTATATGTTGATATTTTAAGTCAAAACGACACCGAATATCCATTTGGGGGGTGGGTGGGGGAGGGGAATTTAAGTTTGATATAGTTTTCCGATTGTTTTTTTTATCAAACGCCTCTGGCCATTCTAAATATAATAATAAATGTGTCAATTTAAAATTAGTCAAAAGTATTCACTAACTTTATTGAATGCATCAAATTCTCGACATCGCAATTCGAGAGGAGCACAAAACAACTTTCTTCTGAACTCAGTTAAGGCATTAATTTTAAATTTGACAGAAAGGATACTTGATACAGTCACATCATGTTGATTAAGATTATTGTCACTTTTGTCAATATAATTGAAAGTAGGTTGGATTTAGATGTCTTCGTATAGTACGTAAATAAGAAATCTACATAGATAACAAATTTAACAAATGCATTTTCTGGAAGGAACCGGTTCAATAGTGGTCATATGTTACCAAGCGTACACGTACACATGACGTATTTGAATATATCTAGTGAAGTGTAGTGGATGTTATATGACCCAAATGAGTCTGCATTACCCCCCAAAATTCCCTTTTGACCCCAGATGTTATTTTTAAAAAGTGTTATTTTAAAATAAATATTTTTTATAAACAAAGAAGTTACAAGTAATGATCAATGCTTAATTTGTATGCATTAAAATAAAATATAATCTAAGGATGCTAAAACAATTTTTTTTTCAAGTTAAACTGTTTCAAAAAAACGGACCGGTTCAATAGGATACCTAAATATTAAAATTATAAAAGTTTATATTAACATTACTGTTAAACCTAAAGTAGCGGATTCTAGCAAATTTTCTATGCCCACAATGATTGAGCATTACCCCAAGAGTTCCCTTTTTACCCCTAATGAGATAATTTATTGGTGACATTATATTTACAACTGTTGTGTGACGTACGTGAAATCCTGAAGAAAAAAGATTTGAAAAAAAACAACAACAAAACAAACAAACTTGTGAGCTTCGGAGTTAAAAGTTATGATAATGTTGGATATTTTAATAATGTCATAGTATTTCAATCCTCAACTTGCAAGAATTACTGTATTTTGCGACGCACAATATGACACCCTACTTTCCTGCACAAATGTGGGGTTCATACAGAATGGGCCATTTTCCTCTTCCAGCGCATAACTAATAATTTTTAGAAAAAATGAGATGTGATATCAATGTGATAATTTTATATCAAAATGCCTTTGATGCGCATATAGCCTACTTAGCAGGGAAACTGTCATTAGAAGTAGAAGATCGAACTCAATTTGAGGAATTGTCTTGTTTCTATATATTCTAGGTCTATAAACAATGCAATGATACTTGTAATATCAATAGTCACATTCGCGAGCTTTTAATCGCGAAGGTTAATCACATCAATGGTTTTTGACATATATATACATGGGCGTATTCAGGGGGGCAAAGGGCGAAATAGCCCCCCCCCCTATATTTGAGAAAAATGTCATATTTTTTTTACAATAAAACTGAACTAAATTCCCTGCATGTTAATTACATTGAAGTTAGCGCACACATCAAACATTAACAAAGAATTATATCTGCAAATATAACTGATTACATTACTGATTGTTGTACACACTCTAAATAAAACTGCCAAAAAATGTTGTCTATCACATTGCTTTAAGATAAATGTACCCCTTTACCTCAGGCAAATAAACAGTTTAGTACGCTTTTACAGAAAACCTTTTTTTTTAAATCCGTACTTGCCTCTAGTATATATATNATATACACACACACACACACGCACGCACGCACGCACGCACGCGCACACACACGCACGCGCGCACGCACACACACACACAGAGACAAAGAGAGAGAGAGAGAGACATGGAGAGAGTGAGAAAGAGGGGGAGAGAAAGAAAAAGTGAGAGAACTATATTTAAACCTTCATGACAAACGATCGCTGGGAAAAACTAAGGCCAAGCAGTAGACTCTACTTGCAGCTTAGTTTTACACGTATGCGCAGTCTCGCTTTCACCGGCCTTACCACACAGCAGCAACAGATTTATAGTAGTTTCCACTTTATGCATTGTTATCTTTTCCGTTATTTTCTTAAACACCATCAATTGCGAAAGAGAGGCTAAATTATTATTAAAAAAAACAAACAACTACTTTACATTTATATGGTTGTTTTCCTTTCATTTATTAATAAGTGAAGTGCACCTATTTTTGCGTTTTTTCAGGTAAAAGTCTTGATGTTAGTTAAAAAAATAACAATTCTTTCATCAAGGTTGTTATTGCCTCTATGTCATTGATTTCAATGTTTCCGGTTACTGATATTTCGGGTTATGAACCGAGTTCCGGAACAGATTATTTCCGAGGAACACTGCAGAAATTAAGATGTGAAAAGTGCTGGCCAAAGAGAAACAGTTATACCTTGATAAAACTTCAAGATAGGTGAGTCACCCTTTCATGTTTGAAATTCTTTGACATTGAGCTTACGGCTCCGTCAATTATCCCCTCTGACAAGCTGTGAGCCGCCATCACCGTGTCAAACGGTCGGACCTGTCACTGTCTGCTATAGAGGGTGAGTAGCAAGCGTCTGGCCCGCGTGCAGGGTTTCAGGATATTCAAATGGGTACGCCCTCCCCTCGCAAACCACAACCTACATAAACTACATTAAAAATAATTAATTATTAAACCTTCTTGTGCACACAATATTTGTTAATTTTCTATGTTGAAACTCTAAAAATATAACCATTCTATGGATATAGGTGTTTTATATTTTGTTTTGTGTGTGCGTGTGTGTCTTTTTAAATTATAAACTTAAAACAGGTGTTTTGGTTATACGTATATCTCACAATGGGAGATGAGGTTATCACTAGTTGTCCCTCTGGGACATAAATGATGTCACACACCCAGATGGGAGGGAGGGGGTCACAAATTTGTGATGATGTGTGACGAAGTGTGCATGTGTGTGTGGGGGGGGGGGGTTAAGAACTGTAATGTCACATCAATACGCGCAACTTTAAATACAAATTCTACTTAAATATTTGATTGCTTCCAATTTATTTAACGACGTTTCACGTGGCTTCACGCGTGTTACGATATTAGAGTGCATGGTTACACTAAATACATACTTAAATGATAAAAAATTGATTTGAAACATGATTATTTTGAAACAGAAAATACGGCTTTCATGGGGTGTGGGGGATGCGCAAAGCTTTGTGACGGTTTTTTT
>MUZC01001947.1:1019225-1085703 GCA_002072015.1 Radix auricularia | reverse complement strand
ATATTTATTTTTTATTCCTGCGGTGGGGGGGGGGAGAACTATTTCTTTGCCCAGGGGCCCAAAATGGTTTAAAGACGGCTCTGAATTCAGGGCTGGCTTTACGGTAAGGCGAAAGAGGCAACCACCTTTGGCCCCGCGCTTTTTGGGACCCCGCGCTTTGACTAAACATTTTACTCCTTTTTTTTAGTTTTACTACTATTGCATGATTTTTTATTTTTTATTTTTTTGGTAAAAATTAACTACAGTATAAAAAAAAAACACAGCTTTTATTTTGTTTTCAGTATAAAATAATTAGAAAAACTGCACTAATGTAATAAAATACTATAATCACCCTAAATCCTAATGCAAAAAAGAAATTTCCTGGAGAAGTTTATTAAGCATTTAAAGATTCAGGAGAACATTTTAAATATGAAAACACCATTTTTAGGCTTTAACTTGCTATGGTTAGTGAAAAACAATGCCAGTGAAAGACTGTCTGATCATAAGAAATCAAAGGGACATATGTGATCTCCTTTGGAATGGTTTAAGCTGGAAAACAGACAATTAAAACAGTGCATAATTGACAAGCCTACTGTAAAAAGGCAATTTCGTTGTTCAGACGATAAACTACATCAGGCACACAGTGGAAACTTTTTGGGTCTCGTTGTTTTGCTGGCGAAATTTGATCCGTTGTTGTCTGAAAATATATGAAGAATAAAAACTGATTAAATTCATGAAAACTAATTAAGGGCCGATACCAAAGTGTAATATTCTGTATGTCCCATTTTTTTAAAATCAGGGACAGACTCGGATTAGGTCTTTCGGAAGAAAAAATTCTGAAGGTTAAAAGAAAATATTTTATGAGATTTTTAAGAAGAGTTTAGGATTTTATGAAACTAGCATCAAAGAAACAATTTACAGCAATCGTCGGCATCCTTTCGTGTCACGAGACGATGGTGCATCTCCGTTGGGTTGGTTTTCATTCCCTCGTGTGGATGTGCAGCCCTATCCTTCAGTGACAGTATTTACCACAGCTTTTCCACACGAGTTCTTTGCTACCCAATGTTTTGGTTTTTATCCTAGTTCTTCTGTCTGTAGCCTCCTCCATCTTTCGCCCCGCGGCTACTATGATGCCTTCTTCGACAACTGTGCGCCACGTAGATCGGTTTTTGCCTTACACTCACAGTCACGGTGCTTACTCTGGCTGAGTTCTGGCAGACATCTTTAACTGGAGACGTGGGCGACCTGTCTTCATCTTTTCCGATGCCAGTTATCCATACAGGAGGTCCTTGGAGATGCGACCCGGGCTCATTCTTTTTACATGTCCTAGCCATCTTAGGTGTCTTTCACTAAGAATTGAGAACATGCGCAGTCGGCACTGTGATCGCTGCGGATGAGTGGAACACTAGCCCGTTATGAAGATGAGGTCCAGCAAGTGCCATTGACGCGATCGAGGGTGTCTCCAAGATAGTTGGCGTATATCCTTGCTTTAGTCGAAATAACGATTAATTAATCGTTAATTTTTCAAAAGTTAACAATTACATTTAAATTAATCGTTAACAGCCCTAGTATTTACTCAATGCTCGGTTTTTAGTATAATTTTGCGGCGCCCCCTGAAATTCTCCTGGCCCCCCTACGCAGAGAAAGCTAAATCCGCCACTGGTGCGCATTAAGAATGTTTGCTGGGCCCGCAGCTGTTCTGAATCTTAGCGAGATGATCCTCTCAGTGCCTGATGATGGGGGCTAAATGTATGGAAGGAGGGTGTTCTTAACTGTGAAACCTCCACCATGCTGTCATGGTTCATAAGTAGTTCTGCCTTGCCAGAAGAAGGTGTAATTTGTTTCTTTTAGTGAGCCGCTGTCCGGGAGCTTAGTCTCCTGAACGCATGCGGTGTCAATCTTCAGTCTGTTGAGCTCCCTATCAATTATACCTGATTTTGGGCGTCGTTTATAGACTGCAGGTCATCTGTGATGCCGGTACACATAGTCCTCACGTTACAGATAGCGCTGCGAAGAGCGGGGTCTTCTTTTTCTTTTTTGCATTTCTTGGTGCAGGGCTTTTTGGTCCACTTGTTGCATAATAAATACTCTAATCTCCACGCACCCATTGGAGAAGGCAGGTCATGACGGGATTGCATCTATTTGACTGGGTCTGCCCAGTTTGAGGCGGATGGTAGCTGTCCAGTGAGACTTGGTTGTCTCTTCCACCGTTGGAAGCGGGAAGTGGCCCCTGACGCTTTATGCATATTGAGCTTTGGCTTAGTACCGATAACTGCTGCTTCCCCTATTTTGTCGACACCTTGCGGCGAGGCTGGAGTGTCCTCTCCAGAGGTGATGCAAGCCTACGCGGAAAAAATTGGAGAAATAGCTGCTGCCCAAACAGCATATCCCCCTTCTCCATATCTATAGTGTAACCAAGGAAACGACTTGCGTCGATGTAGCTTGGCGCCTTTGGCGTCGAAGGAGCTGCCGGAATGAACATAACTTTTATGTATAGACAGTCTGTAGGTGTTTCATTACATGATTTTCTGTCAGGGCTCAGTCCCTTAGCCTTTCCCGATTAGTGGCTGTAGCTGCAAGGCAGGGAAGATTTGAAGTCAGAGTTTTCTTCTTCTAGATTCTAGATGAACTACCAGCTAAGGTTAACAAGCCTCATTAACCCGAAGCGACTGGTTTTGAGGCGCCAGTGAACCGCCTTTGCCCCTTCTCCTGTTAATAGAAACGTGGTCCGCCGGACTTGAATGATCAGCTACACGTGAAGGCCAGGAGCTAGGCTTCAGACTTCAGTTGACAGAAGCATTGTGAGACGCGAGCATTTTAGGCTTTAAATTAAGGCATTTCTAGGTAAGAGGTCAGAGCCGTTTTTTTTTTACCCCATTTTGGGCCCCGGGCAAAAAAATAATGTTGCGCCCCTCCCCCGCAAGAATAAAAAATAAATATACATAATATATTTTATCTATATAAATAACCCATTTCCATGGGACCCCTATGCTCGTGGGCGCCCGGGCAAATGCCCAATTGGCCTATGCGTTAAGACGGCCCGGTGCTTATCCCCCATTTCCACCTTGGCTTTGCCATTTTTTTGGACCACAATTTGCAGGAATAAAATTATGAATTAATAGCCTATTAATAATTAATTATACGTCTACAACTAAGGCGTCACAAAGTTTCGCCCCCTTCCCCAATAAAAGCAGTAGATCTATTTCTTATTTGATAATGAGCATGTTTCAAATCACTTAATTGTCATTTAAATTCAAGTATTTATTTAAGTGTAGAGCAGATTACGGTAATTGATAATTGTCATAAGTAAATTTATCAATTTATCTGCAGAACATTTTTATTTTCTCCTTATTTTTGATAACGTTAAAAAAAAACAACTAAAAATAATCTTTGAATTTTTTTGAAAACATTAAACAAATTATTCAAATATAAGTTACTGTATACAATACTGATTTGTTTGTTTCTGTACGGGACCGTGATGTTTATTTTATGAAAACAAAAATGATAATAAAAAGTCGAAATGTGTTTATTTTTGTTATTGACTTTTTTATTTTACAAAGATGGAGACTAGACAAAAAAGTTCACAATACGAAATAAAATTCACCTTTATTCCTTTATGCAGTTAAATTTACGCTTATTTAAAGAGACAAAATCAGTGAATCAAGAATATTAAAGGCTATCAAATCCAACAAAGTAATTGGACTTAATTTTAGTCATAAATATTATCCGTGGTCCATTGATTAAGTTAGTATAGTATAGTATAGTCTGTATACTGTATAGTATAAGTATAAGTACGTAGACGTAGCCGTAGCCGTAGGCCGTAGTCTCCGTGCCGTAGTCAGTCATTGTCAGGTGTTATACTGACTGTTATAATAAAATTAGTATTACAGTATAATCAGTATTAGTATTATTATTTAATTTTATTAGTAATTATTAGCGGTTATTTCTTATTTTTGCGCAACTTATTATGAGCTATTTTATTAGAAGGAATCACAGTTGGCAGTTGGGCCTTATACTTATACTTATTGTATTTCATAATTTATTAATATGAACAAATTATAGTTCTTTCGATTTCCATCAGGAATTTGGGCGTGAAATTGAATGGTTGCCTGAACAAATTAGGAAAACCAACACATTATTAATTATTATCACTATTATAATTATCAACATTTTAAAACTCTAATAAAAATGCAAAAATTAACCATGGCTTACCATGGATAAGCGTTGAACACAATAATTTATGATTTTCTGTATGGGGCCCCAATAAATGATGCAATGGGATTTTGCCAATTTTTTACCCCCCTTGTCACACATCGTCACAAAAACTTAGACCCCCCCCTCCAATGTGACGTCAAAATGCTTTGCATACCACCATAAAAACTAAATTTTTTTTAATTTGAAAAAGAGCATGTTTCAAATCACTATTTTTGTCATTTAAGCAGTGCTTTTTACATGCGTAATGTGGATGGCGTTCCGGCACCTTTTTTGTATTGTCTTATCTATTCAGACGCTCCTTCTATACAGAAGATTATTGTGTTCACAGGCCATACCGGTCTGTTGGCAAGTGATGTAGTGTTCACAGGCCACAGCTTTGAGGGTTCCATGCATAACCAGTGGACTTTGTTTCCCTAACTAGTGTTAGTTACCCATTTGGATCTGGAAAAACTGAGCGGCACCCTAGGCCCTGGGGAAAAAATCTTTGCCTTCCCACGGATACGAACCTGTGACTATCGGTACGCCAGCCAAGTGCGCATGCCACTTGACATTTTTTCCACATACTAATTTTTATTACTGCCTGGAATGTTTTTTCACGTTAGTTTTAAAAAACGTTTTGCTGGTACCCTAATTGACAAAAGGCAACAAAAAAAACATAACAAACTAAAATTTGAACTATAAACATCCAGTAGGACAAATACTGCTTTAAATCATTCTTGCCTTTTTAAGTTGCAAACTTAAATGTGTACCCATCTTTTTCTGTAACAACACTACCTTAAAAATCCAGTAATCAAGAGTTTTGATAGAGATAGATTATTTGAGGACTAATGTTTAATATAAGCAAAGAAATTGCACACTTTTGGCCTGAATACAGCACTGATATATCATTTTGCAACCAGGTCAAAGCCAGTAGTGGCAATAGAATAGCTAGGTACACAGTGAACAAAATGTTCCCCAACCTTTGTGCTAGTGCATCTATAGCATTGAATTCAGTAGTTTATGAAAATTTATGAGTAATTATGTAAAATTGTATAAATTTGAGTAGATGTATTATTGCATTTCATGTCACAGTTCTCCAACAGATTATAATTTATACAATAAATGAATATAATATAACTAGATAGACCCACGGTGTAGCATATGCAGCAGACTTGCTATTGGATAGTGCAAAGGGGGGGGGGGAGCGGGCACTTTGAATGTTGGGGGAGGATTGCTGACACATTGTTGGTCTTGAGACATGCGTACTCGATTTTGTTAATACCATTGCTTGCCAACCATAAACTGTGATTTGCAGACCCAAGTGAGGGTCATTTGTCATGCTTATTTGCACTTGGCTTGTGCTTGTTCTGGTGAATTATATACATAGATTAATCAATTCAACATTGTATTTGTAGTTTAACTTTAAGTTTACCCAGTTACTCAGTCTTGATATACTAGTCAACATTACTCTGAAAGTAGGATTATGAGTAGCCACAGTTCTAATGCTGGAAAAATGTAATACCTCTAACCATCAGTATGAACTTGTACGTAGAAAATTATAATTGATGAAGATTTTGTTTAAAATCCTTATCACAATCACTTATTATGATTAATTAAGCTCAGAAGAATAATTTATCATTGGTTTTATGTTATAATGATTGCATTATTGTATTATTTTTTCATGGCAGATTTCAGACTTGTGGTAAAAGTAATCATGTTGACATGGACTGTTCGCTTAGAAGGTGGGCCAAAAAGAGTGAATCATGCAGCTGTTGCTATTGGTGTTAGGATTTTTTCATTTGGAGGTTACTGTACAGGAGAGGATTATGAAAAGACCCGACCCATGGATGTACATATTTTAAACACTGGTGGGAAGGAAATGTTTTGATTCATTTTCAATTGTGTTTGACTTAAAATCAATTTACATTGATTCAATATAAGTGTCAGATCTAAAATGTTTATACATACATGTACTCATGTATAGCTCCACCGGTTTTACAAGACTGGGTAGCTGACTTAACTTCTCTGTTTTAATTTTTGCTAATTTGAATATTATTAGCTAATTAAATATACAATCTGGAATGTTTTTTCACTAGCTAAATGCAGATAGGTTTTATTTTTTAATAAATATGGTTTTTAAAACGCAACCATTTTCAGTGACTCTACGATGGACATTGCTACCTTTGCCTGTGGGACAAAATGAAGTGAAAAATACACCATATCAACGTTATGGACATACTGCAGTAGCATATGAAGATAATGCATACATTTGGGGTGGGAGAAATGACAGCATTGGAGCTTGCAATAATTTGTTCAGATTTTGTGAAGGTAGTGCAATTATTTATTAAAAAATTTATATTAATTTAAATTTATATTAATTTTTCATATAATTATACAATTTATGTAATTTTACTTTTGAGGATTTTTTTAGTCTGCGTAAACTCTTAATAGCCTAAATATCTTATTAACTCTTATTTAACAACTATAACTGAACTTCAAGTAATATCGATACAGCAACCTTGACTTGGGACAAGCCAGAAGTAAGAGGGCCCATCCCAGAAGCAAGAGATGGCCACTCTGCATCTATAATTAACCACAAAATGTACATATTTGCTGGCTATGAAGAATTTGTGAGTACTCACGCTGTCAGTGGCTTTGTTATCTCACCACAGGTCCCACTTCAAAACCAAAAGTTTCTTAACTAAACCAGTAAATAAAATTTAAACCTGATGTGTTATAACATTGACTTAAAGTTCAACTACTCAGTCATTAACATTAATATCAAGTTCATTTTTATTTGTCATAGCATTAATATAAATTTATCTAATTTGTTTTAACATTAAGTTCATCAGGAATTTGGGCGTGAAATTGAATGGTTGCCTGAACAAATTAGGAAAACCAACACATTATTAATTATTATCATTATTATAATTATCAACATTTTAAAACTCTAATAAAAATGCAAAAATTAACCATGGCTTACCATGGATAAGCGTTGAACACAATAATTTATGATTTTCTGTATGGGGCAAATGTATGATTTGTCTTCGTACAGACATAAATTTAATTGATAGTGTGAAGATCAATAATAAAGAACAACATACCTTTACACATGTGTGTAGTTACTGTATTTCTCTTCTTCTTCTGCACTTCTCTTTTTCAAAAATGTTAACTATTTCATCAATGTTCATTTGATTCGCACTTTTATACTGAAAATGGCTTAACTAAATCTTATAAAATTGTACAAACCAAGTAATTTTTCTTGAGCTTTAGTTTTGATAATGACCTCTCTTCTGCTGCCACAGTTACTAGTAAACTAAGGCAGAGAAAATACATCGCTTTTGAGAACATTTTGTGCTTTGTCAGTTAATAGAACTGAAAAGTATTCCTAGTGTATCTATCCCAACTTGCATAACTCTTTACTGGTGATTAGTCCAATAAGGGGCCATCCATTTTATACAAACACAAAAAGTAGTCTTTTGTCATCTTGTTAATAACTGAAATTGAGGCATCAAGTTCCCGCCCACCTCTTACCTTGAGTTACACACACTTAACTTTGCCATTAGATATGCTATAGATAAGTCTACTTTCATCTCCCTTCAAACTGCATACATTTTTCCTTCAACCTTCTGCAATTAGTCCTTGACTTTCTTAATCCTAATTTAATTTTCAATTAATATTCTTTAACAAAACCTAATTTACCCAAACTCCTATGTCAGGTATGATGTTTGCTGTGGGACATCCATTTTTCTCACTCTGCACTTTTCATATTTTATTAAAAATGTAATTTGGGGAAGGAAAAACTTTAATAACAACAGATTTAGTCTGACCTTAACACCAGAACTGAAATAGATCTATTAGATTCTATTTTTAATTGCCCCTTTTTTAAATTAAAAAAATATTGAAAAATGTGTTAAGTAATTTACATTTTTGTGCATACATTTTTTCAGACAGACCGTTTCTCAAATGACATGAACTACTTGAATTTAAAAACTTTTGAGTGGGTGCCATTGTGTGTCAATGTAAGTAGATAGTTTACTTTATAAAATTTTATGTCACTTGAACCAAAATGTTTGATTAGAATATTAATCATTTCATTTAGATGATAAAGGAATGGTTAGTTAAAATACTGATCTAATTTAAAAAAAATGAGATTTCAACCTCATTCAGGTTGCTTTATATTTTAATCTCATCTGTTTAGCAGAATGTATATTTATACTCAAATTCTTCAAAAGTTATCATGAAATTTTGATAGCCTATGAATATGAATATTTTACAAAATATTTTCTAAGGCACCGGATATAACCCAGTAATACTTTATCTTTATCCTCAATTTGTCATACTATTTACTATTAAGTATTTACATGAATACTTGCAATAATAATATTAAGCCTAGTGACAAATTACTACATTATTTGTTTCCGTAAGTGGGACATAATTTGTGAAATAGGAAGTAGGCCTACGATTGAGAGGTTGAGGGGTGAGAAACTTTTTAAATGTATGCATTCTAAGTTCTTCAAATGTATGCTTGCCATTGGAATGTAAAAATATGAAACTCTTTTTAGGTCACAGTATTTGAACTCTTCTTTGTATGGCTTTTTATGAATTTTTACCTTGTTTTGTAATATGAAGACTTAATTTTCATTTAGCATTGTGTTTTAAGTTTTAAGCAACATTGGATAATGGGGTTTTATCACTACTTTATCCAACTGAAAAGGGAAAACCAGCGAGATGGAGGGATTTCCACACAGCAACAGCAATTGGTGAAGTCATGTATATATTTGGTGGGCGTTGTGATGAGGGGCGGGATCAGTTCACCAACAATGAAATTTATTGCAACAAGGTCATGGCCTTTGACACAACTTCCAACACTTGGCTCAGACCCCCACCCACTCCACAAGGAGCACCATACGGAAGACGCAGTCACTCAGCATGTATGATATTTATATCAATTTTTTTTTCATAACTTTTTTGTAAAAACATAAAGAAAAGAAAGTTTTCTAACTTGACTTTGTGTGGTAGCTGAGAGTATTAGTAGCTGATCGGTGGCTAGTTGTTGTTTTTTAAAATTTTATGTCTTTTTCTTGTATCTTTATTCTTTCTCTTCACCTGTTTTGTTAATTACAGTAGTGACTATTTCCAGCTCATGTCATAAGACCATATTTACTTGCTAATAGGTCACTTTTTTAAAAACCAATATTTTCAGGAAAAAATCAGGGATTCGACCTATACACTCGAAATAAGAAAACATTGATGATCATGAGCAAAATTGTTTTTAGGCTAGATCTACTGTTGGATTACAGATATGTTTATAACAAAATTTTAACAGTTGTTAGCCCTAATAATGTTTGTTACTATCCTGTTACTATCCTGTTAACAATTCTTGAATAAAAGCAAATGGAAAAGATGTAAACAGGGTAAGGGTTAGCCTGACAGGACATAACAAAACAGCCAACATTTCGGCAAAGGGCAAAAAATAAAAACATAGCTGCGGTGAAATCCATAGAGTCAATGAAAGTAAAGCAAGAAGAGAGCAGAGCGAGCCTATATAGGAAAGGAGAGAGTGGGTGGGGCAAAACGACTAGTTGGTCAAAGCAAACACAACATTCATCCCATGTGGTCATGTGTCCCATACTCTTGTATCACTCTATTCTCAAGACTGATCCTCCCGGTTGTGTTTGTGCAAGAGACAATGGCAGTGACTGCCAGGTCCTTGATGCCCATATGGTCACGTCCATTGAAGTGTCTGGAGACAGGACACTGTTTGTCTTGTGTAATCAAATTTCTTAACTTTCTATGAATTTCTTGGACATCACTGTAACTCTCCAGAAAAACTACCTCCTAACTTCGGCCTACGTCAATTCTACTGACAGCCACTATTATCTACTGTACCCTTCTTCTCATCCCTAAACCTGTAAGGACTCCATTCCCTTTTCTCAACTTCTTCGCCTTCGTAGACTATGCCAATCTCAGGAGGACTTTTGGGAAAAGGTGTTGGAAATGGAGTTTTTTAGACAAAGCTCATACCCGAAGCTACACTTCAATATGCGCTTCAGCAAGTCAAAAGCTTCACTCGTGCCAACGCTTTTGTAACACGCACCAGCTATACTAATGAGAGGAGTAAGCTGGTTTTTACATACCATCCGCACAACATCAAAGTTAAAGAAATCTTCCTGAAGAACCGAACCATCCTCCTTGCGGACCCTGAGACTAAAAACATATTTTCCGCCCCAACCCTCATTGTATTTAGGAGGGACAAAAACCTGCGCGATCTTTTGGTTTACACTCGCCTCCCCGCTTCACCCAACCATCTGGGTACTTTACCATGCTGCCGACTTCAATGTAAGACATGCCCATTTCTTGTACAGACTGACCACATAGTCTTCCCTAAGGGGATATTTAAGATTAGGGATGGCTTTATTTGCGCTCGCCGAAATGTTATCTACACCATTGTGTGTAAGTGCTGCCCTTTAAAATACATAGGTGAGACGGGGAGGTTACTTTCTTGCTGCATCGCTGAGCACATTCGGGCAATTACACAAGACAAACAGTGTCCTGTCTCCCGACACTTCAATGGACTCGACCATATGGGCGTCAAGGACCTGGCAGTCACTGCCATTGTCTCTTGCACAAACACACAGAGAGGGTCAGTCTGGAGAATAGATTGATACAAGAGTATGGGACTCTTGCACCACATGGGATGAATGTTGTGTTTGCTTTGACCACCTAATCGTTTTGCCCCACCCACTGCTCTCTTCTTGCTTTACTTTCATTGACTCTTTGGATTTCACCGCAGCTTAGTTTATATTTTTTATATTCGTTTTATTTGTGTATTGTTTCTTCGTTGAGGAAGGCTCTTTGCCGAAAAGTTCTCTGTTTTGTTACGTCCTGTCAGGCTAACCCTTACCATGTTTACGTCTTTTCCATTTACTTTTTTATAAACCTGATTGCAGTCTCACCCCCCATTTTGAATAAAAGCATCATTTTAGAAATGTAACCATTCTTTCTTACATGTTTGCATGACTCCAAAATATCTGTTAGCAAATTTTTGACAGAAGGGAATAATTGGTTAACATTCAGTTCGCATACTAATGACCAGGCCAATAATTTTTATATATCACACAGTATCAGTATTGCCTTTTGCTGTTGTACTATTGTTGGATGTTGCACTTATTCAAGTGTAGGGGCAGTGCTAAATTTGACTGGAACGTTGGTCAAACTGTAAATTATAGGACTTTACTTTCAAGCACCCCAAATTTTCTAGTGATTGAATTTTTCCAATAAAAGTGGAAACATAAAATTATCTTATAACCCTTTAGTGTTGATAGGAAAGTAATGGTTGCATAATGTAGTTTAAACCACTCATGGTCACATGTGAGAGCTATGCATTCCCCTCTTAATAGTACAAGCTAACTGCCAGTCCGCTAAAATACATGATAGCTAGGAAAACTCTATTTGGTGACCTATCTACTCGTGGTGCCTATACTATACACAGGACAAATATTTTGAGAGTGGTCTTTGTCGACTATGACAAATGAAAAGCGCATTATGCTAATATTATATTATTATTATAACAGCTAATAAAAAAATAATATTACAGAAATATAATTCATTTGCCCTTAAATAGATGTAATCATGATTTGAATTTTAAATCAATTAAACACTTTTATTTACAGTTGAATACCAAGGGTCAATATACATCTTTGGTGGATACAATGGTAGAATAGAATGCCATTTTAATGACCTGCATCGCCTTGACCTTTGTAAGTTCTTTCATATTGTTTCACTCTGGGATTAGCCACTTGACCTTAGAGTTCAAGATATTAATACAGCAGATACAAACTGTTATGTTTTTGGAAGAAATTTATTCATTAAACAATATTTTAAGTACACATTTTAATATGTAAGGTGTTTTATTCCTACCAATCTTGAGAACCTGTGCATCACTATAGAAATATTACGACAATATAATGTTGAAATTGCAGCACTGTAACTGTAAGGGTGTTGAGCCTAACCGCCAAAGTTATCTTTATTGAGTCTTTTATCAAAAAATGCACATCCTTTTTTTAAAAAAAGTTAACTGCTTAAAATACTTTGTAACTGCCCAATGATAAGGTGACCAAAAAACTCATTCAAATCTCCTACCTGCTTGATTTCTCTCTTGTTAGATTTTTTTTATTCATGTCTCTTTCGGGAATGAAATTAAGGGACATGTATGGAAATTATTCATTAAGTCATTTGGATCATTTGAAATTAAAGTATAGTTGTAGTGAACTTAAATAAATTTTTGTCTGTTTTTTTTTTTTGGTCAGCTACAATGCAGTGGACAAAGCTTAATGTACCAGGAACCTGTCCTACCCCTCGTCGTCGACAGTGTGCCTGTGTTGTAGGCACTAAAGTATATTTCTTTGGCGGGACAAGTCCTAGACTTCCATCCGACAAATCAGGATCACCCCACCAGTCTGAGTCGGATTTAATTGATAGATCAGATTTGTACGTACTTGATTTTGGTAAGTGAACTATTTTTTAAAATAAGTTCCTCTTTTTTTTAATCCTATTTATTAACTTGTGGTGTCTGAGTCCTTGCTTGCTTGCCGAAAATCTTTGGATCGATTTTTAACCTACTTCCTTGTAAGCTAGCGACCTGAAATTTTGCAGGCAGACTCATGCCAATGATAAAAATGATGTATCAAAAGTTTGCACCTTTCTTATTTCATATGCAAGAACAAACACATACTAGTTTTCTTTCTTCCCATCCGGTACTTGGGCGTGGAATGGGTTGAAGAAACCAGGAAAGCCAACACTTTATCATCATTTAAAACTCTAATAAGAATACAGGACTAAACACAAACCATAGATAAACTTAGGACGCAATAATCTTCTGTACAGAAGGAGCGTCTGTAACATATAAGATAAGATAAGGATTTATAGCCAAAATCTTTTTTTTTTATGGGTTTTTTAAATTAAAATTATTATTGATGCCAGAGCAATCTATGGCGGATTAAGGGGGGGGGGGCTGAGCGGGCTAAAGCCAGGGGCCCCCGACGGTTTTGGGGCCCCCAAACTTTTTATATTTTATAATAAAAGTGAACAAATGTTTGCACGAACCCTTTTAATAAAATAAAAATATTATCTATACAACTGTTTGCGATTCAGTCTTAATAATCGATAAAACTTGATGTAATTGGCTCACTTAGAGAACATAGTATAAATATAGTTTATATTTTTAAAATTTCTCATATTAGACAAGTTCCACTGGCCGTGTGGAGAGAGCACAGGCGAGTGATGCAACTGGTGTCGGGTTCGATTCCAAGCAGTGGATAATTAAATTTTTCTTTTCACACTCAATTGTATTACAATTTGTAACATACCGCAAACACTTCAAACAGTTATTTCTTCGTGCTCGTTTTTTTTTTCATTATTAATATTTAGTTACAGTCATATATTAGCTGTTAACAATCATTTTATTTTAAGGGATGCTGGCTGGTTAGGGCTAAGGCCTCCATTTGATTGCAGCCCGGGGCCCCGTGCAGTCTTAATCCGCCCCTGAGAGCAATATTCATTTTACAAAATATTTGTATCAACTGATTTTATTTATCTATCTGTAAGATTATCATTGAAAAGCTTAGTCTAAAGCTACTAATCACAGGTCTAGGGCTAATTGTACATCACTGTACAGGGAGGTCTTAGTGATTGGATTGAGTGATAGACGTGGTGGTCGAGAGGTAGCGCTCTCGACTGTCATACCGATGGTCACGAGTTCGAATCCACACGAAAGTGAGGATTTGTTCTCGGGGCCTGAGGAGTCCCCGAGTCACCCAGCTCCGAATGGGTACCTAACTAGACAATAGTTAGGGGGCTGGGGTAATGCGTGGAACCCCTATAGCCGTGGCCTGTGACCGCTGCATCACTTGCCAACAGATCATCTCTCATGGTCTGTGGACGCAATTATCTTCTGCATAGAAGGAGCGTCTGTATATCTAAGATAAGATAGATTTTATTTTTTAAATTGTATTATGTACAACTTAAATTTAAATATTAATGGTACCTATCTGGTAACATTTGTTTTGAAATTCATTCATAAGTAATTGATCATCTTCTTGGAGGCATGGATTTTAAAATATATATTTTTAAATACATTTCTGTGATTGTGTTAAGCAGATATTTTAAATTT
Source organism: Radix auricularia (assembly GCA_002072015.1). Lineage (NCBI taxonomy): Eukaryota > Metazoa > Mollusca > Gastropoda > Lymnaeidae > Radix > Radix auricularia. The sequence goes on along the minus strand of MUZC01001947.1, from coordinate 1,071,356 downwards.
GTAAGTGGCCATAGCCACAAAATATAAAAAGACATTTTTCATGTGATCACTGACTTAACTCTACGTTTCTGTTGTAGAGCCAACTCTGAAAACACTGGCTTCACTTGTCATCATAGAACATAAGCTGGATCGTAGTTGTTTACCACATGACCTGAGGTAAATTTTATTTCTTGAAATTATCATCACTGTTTTCAATCAATTTGCTGAGGAAAATTTGTTTTTCCTTAAAGCTTTATCACTTTTTTTTTTTGGCTATTGATTAAAACTTTAAACCAAAAAGAGCTCTGAATATAAAATGTAACATGATTAAAACTGGAAATAATTGTGCATCTGAAAATGATCACTTATGACTTAAAAACCTTTTTAATTCCTAGGTGGGAACTTTCGATCATGACTACTGACAACAATATTTCAAGATTACACACTACAAATGGTTAGGAAACCTGTTTGGAGTCATTTTTTATTAACAATAAATTGAAATGCTGTACCATTCCCACAGGTGGTTGGTCCAAAATGGCTGTTACAATTGTGATTTTCTTTTAGAAAAATTAACTTATGAGATTATAAATTAAAGAAAGTTGCACTCAAAATTCATTTACTACATGCCAGTACAGAGTATCTAAATACATGTACTAAGAATTATTTTAATGCAGTATTATCTTGTATTTGTTCTTGTGGTATGCATTTAGTAACTCTATTCCCCATTTATTTTATTAATAACCTGCTCTGGTATTAAATAGTTTACCATTACTCTGTCCTAAATTAAGAAATGCAAACAATGGATTGGAAAAAAAGGTGGGGGAGATTTCTTGGCAAAAAATATGCATTTTGTAATAATTTGTATGCCATGAAATTTTTTTCAAATATTTCATGGTCAATGAAGACATTGTTTACTTTGGAAACAACAGGTTGATTTCTATGTCACTTGTTACTAATTTTGCAAAGCCCTCTGATAACGCAAAGATGTTGTTTTTTTAAAAATCATATTACTACTTGCAGTGTTAAATTACACTAATGATGTTATGGATCTACACCAAAAACAAAGATGTGTCCCTTGCCTTGCACACACCACTTTTGTTGTATTCGACATAAATGTGAAACATTAAACACTGCAGAGATCTAACACAGAGTGCATCGTGGTTCTTATCTCATATATAAATAAAATATATTAGCTATTTAGATGTAAAATGCAAATGAATTTTCAACAATTTTATTTTGAAAATGTCATTTGTTCCATGTTAGTAGAGGTACTACTGTAAAATGTTCCTGCAAAACTTTTATTTGCATACAAATTAGCATCAAAATTTAGCACTTCACTAGTATTTTTTTTTCATTGTCGTACATAAATGGTGAGATTATGAAGATTTTCATGAATTTAATTACCGTATATACTCGTTCTAAAGCAGACCTTTTTTTTTTTGACAAAATCTTGGAGAAAATGTTAGGGGGTCAGCTTACGAGCTGGTCATAGGTGATTTCTGCATGTAAATTGAATATTAGTGTTGCTATTGTAGATCATCAAGGTCCTTTTCTACATTCTACAAGATTGAACTGCTCTAACAGAAGCTAAAAAAATATTATTAAACTTCTGCACTTACCTTATTTATATATGTATGGGAATGTTTTAATAAATTGTTTTTTAAAAAAAAATTTTCAACAACTAATTTTAATGAACATGTCTTCGCCATTTTATAAAATAAACAACACCAATTTTTTTAAAATACCTGTAACACTTGCCTAACAAAGAGCACAAAGACAAAGATAGGGCGTACAAAGTAAACAATCATAATGATCGATTTAGCTTGAAGTTTTAAAAAATGTTTACTATTTTGTTAACACTGCCCTGTTTTGTTTTTTTGGGAAGGGGGCGGTCGGCTTGCGAGCGGGTCACACACTTTTAATACATTCTCTTCCACAAGAAGGGGGCTTGGCTTATGAATGAACATGCTATAGAACGAGTATACAATGTATAAGGTATATGTCTAATTGATATTAATTATTTATAATTGGACATTTGAAATAAATCAAAAATTTGTAGAACTACTGTACAATTTTAATTGAGATTTTGAAAATTCAAGTCAATATCCTGTTGTTTTTTTTAATGTTTTTTATTTAAAGCAAAAAATACTTACATTTTACTTATTTCACTGTGATAGGCTTTTGTTTGCACTATCCCATTGAACACTTAATAAAATTTGCACCAAAGAACTTCTAGATCAAAGGTTCCCAACCTTTGATTTGTGATTACCCTTTGGGATCACAGGGCTTTAACTTATACAATAATCTAAAAAAAATTTTTTTTTACTGTAATGCAATTATTTTATTTTGAATGGAGTCTTAAGTTGTAATGTTATGAATCATGTCTTTGATTGAAAGATGAAATCAAGTTGTTTCTAGAAGTGCAAGGAAAACATGACCTTTTAATATATTTAAACAACTAAACTTGGTTGAAAAGAGTAACATATCTAACAGGTATATTAGAACAGCAAAATAGGATTAATCTGAAATCTGGAGAAAGGAAACAAATATAATATTTTACTATAATCTCTGGCATTTTTATCCAAGCTGCAAAAAAAAAAAATGGCCAGGAAAAATAAATCTTGGAACCATGGCCATGTTTCAAAAAGTTCTGCACTGTGGTAGATTAATCTGAAGTTGAAATAATGAAAATTGAAAGTGGAGATTGCTGGGCATCTTTAATTCCTTGAAAATGATCACCAGTGTTACTCCCCTGAGCTGAAAGAAGAAGAAACTACATTGACATGAAATCCATTATCAGTTGATGTAGCCAGGATTCTGGATGAACTATTAGATGGATTTCTTGGAGCTGCAGAATGATTCATCAACACGTAACTTAAATGAAAAATTGCTCACACAATTCTGATGTGGTATGTATCATTCATGCCCAATTGTGATGAATCTAGTCCTTTGAGTTTTAAGTTGTAGTTCCATTTTTGTCTGAACTCAACATTTTCAACTCAACTTCAATTACAAACAAATGAAAGAAAAAAATTAAATGATGAGAATGACATGAAGTTGGCGTTTGAAAATACCCACCAATTTTGGGGTGTTTGATCACATTTCAACCATTGCATTTCATTAATTATTAAATATAATTAAAATTATACTAAAAACTATTTTCTTTGATGTTTTCAATTGCATTGTGGTTGCAAGTCAATTGGCTTTTATAAAAAGGGACCTAGTTCCAAAGTCTGGCCCATGGGCCAAATGCAGCCCATGTTTAATTTTAACTGGTCCCCTGCCTCATCTTAAATCTTAACTTAATAATTAATTGACTCATGGATTTTTTCTGTAATGAAGAAATGCACTGTTATGAGTGCAAATTCAATAACCTTTCATTTTTTATCAGCATGGATATTGATAACAAAAAGTCAATGCTGTAATGTTATTTACTTTTTCCATCTCGATAAGGAAATGAATGTGGCATCAGTGTACTTAAAATTTTAAGATAGTTTTAACATTACATCTTATATTTAACACATTTTCGGCTCTAGTTATATTTCAACAATTTTTATTTATTGTAAGGTATTGCAGTATAATAATAATATACAAATCATTATGCCTTAACTTAGTGCTTGTTTATCTAATTTTATTATTATGGAATAAGAAATTTACAAAGTCTCAAAAATTGTGATATTATTATTCCCAAAATATCAGTCTTTATAAATTACCAGAAAAAATCATTCAATTGAAAAGCATGTAACTCGGTTTTAAGTATATCATTTTTATTTATTATCTAATCTTAATCTGACCCCCACGTATTTTAACATTATGGAGATTATGGAGTACGCCCCTAGATGATCAACTTTGATGCATGATTGATTATTCATAAATTTTGAATTTGACCTCAAACATGTAATGATCATTATTTTACACAATCCCTGTTAAGTAACTTCCTTTGAGAATGTTTTGGGGATGCCTATTTATTATAAAATTCAATATGCAGTGGTCTAAGTTTAACTTGAAAAAAAATGAAATTTTAAAATAATGGTCAGCTTATGTTTTAATATCATTTTTAATTTTAAAAATCATTTTCTTATGAGCCCATAAAAAATATTTTGCATCTGAAAAATTAATAATACATTTAATGCAAAAAAAAATTTGTTTCTAAACTTTTTACTGATTATGTGGTGATTGAGCTAGTAATCCAATGGGTCAGGGTTGGAGTCTTGGGGAAGGCTGAGACCTGTTATCGGTTCCTAAGGATTCTCCAAAGTCCACCCAGCTCTGATATAAGTTGGGGAAAATAAGGTGGTTGGGCTTTGTGCTAGCCACACAATCCCCTAGAATGCTGCAAGTAATCCAACTTATGAACACTAGTTCATTTGCTTGCCCCAACAGGCCTTCAAGGTCAGAAAAAAGTAACTTAAAGAAATGGTAACCCAATTATTTGGAAAAAAATATTTCCATCCATGTGGTTTGGTTTTTCCATGTTTAACATTTACCAGTATCATATTATAAAAATGGTACTGATAAAACAGACCTGAACCATGATGTCAACTTTATAAATATAAACTTTACTATTTTCTCAAGTCTTATAAATTGGAAAAAATTAACTTGTGGACCTTACATTTTGTTTCATATTACTATTACATATTAAGAAAGGCAAAAGCTAACGCCTGTCTGACTCCTGTTTTTTGGCCATGAACGATTCTACATGTAAGTCCTTTGTAAGAAGCCTTAATTATGTCAGTCGGCTTTTGTGGTATACCATAGTGTCTTGGTACTCTTAGCAACTTCTACAGGGTTGGCCTGTCAACACTATCAAATGCCTTCTCATAGTCAATAAAGTTGATGTATAATGATGAGTTCCACTCCAGGGATTGTTCCAATGTAATTCTCATTGTGGAAATCTAGTCAGTGCATGATCTATCCTTTATAAAACCTTCCATTTAGCAGCATTTCAGAGCTAGTCATAATATCTGAAGTCAAGGCTTCTGCCAGTATTCTGTCTTGACCAGCCACTTTGCCTTTCATTAGTTAATTGCTCTGCTTATCTCTATTTTTGTGGGTGCACTGCAATCTATTTCTAGTTTCTAGATCTTTTTTCTGCTGGCTCATTGTTGGGTGTGTATTGTGGGGCTGGTTGTTGATGAGTTCTTCAAAATGCTATATCCACCTTTTTTCTGACCCTCTTCATTAGGTATTGATTAATATGCATGTACTGTTGTGAATTCGAAAACAAAAAGAGTCAACTTTACAAAAACTGCACACTTATGAAGGATGCATCTTAAAACCTTAATTATAAGACAACATACCCTCCCCTTAAAATATTAATAAATTAAAGTTGTTCAAAGGGCATGTTTGCTTTGATGTATTTTTAAAAATAATTACTGTACCATTTAATTTTCTTTCTGGAACTGTCAGGGAGATCGCTTTTTATTAACCTTTAAAATGCTTCCTTGACTTTAGTTACAGGTTCTTAAAGCACCAAAATTATTTTGCACTTGCAAAAAACTGGCATGTAATGATAAAACCATGCCTGTTTTAATCTCTGTTTACAAGAGGAACGACACCATAGAATTTAGAAAGCTTTATCTTCACCTTACATGATTTTAAAAAATGGTTTTGTTTTTCTGAGTGTGCCTTTTTCTATAAAATGGGTACATTGCACTGAGCAATTTTTCAGTGCAGCAGCATTTGTTACATGGATCATTTGCTCTTAAGGGTATGACTGTGTTAATGTATTTATATGTTTTAGAAATATCACAAACAAAAAGTTAAACTTAATTATTAGAAGAAAAAGTTTTTTTTAGTAGAAGAACTTGGATTAGGTGTATTATTGTAGGATTTTTATGTCTATGAAGGCATACAATTTTCTTCCTAAACATGTATTAGCTATAGACTAGAATTAAAGAAACTTTAAATATTTTTTTAAAAGTTAATAATTATAATGTGTGTATTAATTTTCCATTTGTAATTAATATCCTTTTTGTAATCAGAATGATTTCCCAGCTGACTCATCCTATTCTTTTTAAGTTAACGAGCAAATAAGTTTATAAAGTTTATTACCTTCCTGTTTTGTATGATGTGTTTCAATTTAAAATGACTAAAGTTCAATTTAAGGCAAGGAGCTAGTCAGTTTTATCTCTCATCCAAACAATATGCCATATTTCATCCATACAAAATTGTCTGTAAATCGGGTAAATAGAATCGGCTATGAAAATATTTTAAATTAGTCATTGTCCATTTGAATGAAAATTATAACAATTTTAAAATAGGATGGAATAAATTTTTTAAAAGTAAAATGTAGAGTTTTATCACGGCTACGTACTATGGTTAGGATGAGCAGGGTGGGACTGCAATCAGGCTGGGTAGGAAAAAAATGGTATTGAATAGGATATGAATTTATTATGATTGAACCTGAAAAAGACTTTGCCTAAAAAAAAACTTAACAAAAAGCCTTTGCAGGCAAACATTAACAAAAACGGTTTATGTTTTTTTACTATAAATCCTTTATATAAGAGAGATAACTAAAAGTATGTTCATTATAATATGCATCGCACATAAATCAATATATCCAAAATTTTGGTTATGTCTCATATGTAAAGGATTTGTAGTAAAAAAAAAATACTGCAGTCTGCCTACTAAATTTCAGCTCTATTTGATCATGGGAAAAGGGTTATAAAAACATGTTTAATATAATGTGCACTGCGCGACAGACTAGCATTTACAATTACAGATTGGGAAAATATTTTTAAAAATTTGGTCAATATAATGATACGCATTGCACCGCGCGACAGGAAAATATTAAAAAGGTTATTCACCGTGACAGTCTAGCACAAAAATTTACAATCTACATAGATATAATCTAAAAATTCTTTTGTTTAATAACAGCAGATCATTTTATTGTCGGCACGAGTCAGCCTACAAAATTTCAGCTCTCTAGCATGCGGGCAAGTGGGTTAAAAATTAAGCCAAAGTTTTTGCATCAATCAAGCAGTTAAATTATAAAGAATTTAAAATAAGTGCGAAATACAACAAAAATGGTATATGTCTTCTTAAACTAAACACTATGCTTCTCTTTTTTTTTTTATATACTGAGGACGGCTTTTTCCAGTACGTTTGTTGGCTTTAACCCTTCTTGGATGATTTGACATATCTAATTTGAAAATGAAATACATCAAGAAAGACCATGCATTATGCATAAGTTCAGAAGAGCACCAATTTTAAAAGGATTTAAATTTATTTTGGACTTGAGTTTAATGTGCTTTTTTAAATTTATTTTTTAAAAATTATTTACCTTTCTGGAGAGACCAGTACTGAAAGTATGTGTTTTAAGAAATTGTATTTCCCTGTTTACCTTTTCTTTGAAAGAAAGTCTGTTTAAAATAGTTTTTATATTGGTTATTATTGGCCACTTTTTTAATTAGTACATTATCAACATTTAATTACCATAAAACAAGATCTATATTTTTTATCAACCACTTGGGTAAACCATTAATGAACCCAGAAAATAGAAAACTGAATGGGTCTAACACAAACAAAAGCTTGGGGCCTTAATCTCTTTTAAAATGCATAAAGCATTTGTGAATACTTTTAAAATACATATTAATTAATAATAAAAGTCTTTTCAAAATTTGTTTATTTTCTTTTGTAATTTTTAGATCTTAAAGTAGTAATCTTTAACTTGCCTACCCCACCCTTGCCCTTAACTTCCCAACCTTTACCCCAATGCATGCATTTTTCATGTGATCATTATTATGTGCTAGATATGTTCCAGCCTTCACTTATCTCTATGTGAGATGATGAACATGACATAAACTTAAAACACCACTGTGATGATTTGACACTTAAAAAGAACAGTAAGCTTAAAAAGAAGTATTTTAAAATATGTTTATTTGTTGTTGTTTTTTTGGTCAAGACATTTAAAAAAAATAAAAATAATTAAATATACAATAATTCAATCTCATTAGGTATTAACTTATTAACACAACAATTAATCAGTCAATATTATTATTTTATTACCACCCAAAAAAAAGAATTAACAAAGTTAAGTTAAATGTGTATTCAAAGTTTAAGTCCCTGCATCCATGAGTTGAAGTGGAATCAGTGCTCTTTCTTTACTAGTAAAGGCAACACATCCATTTACAATAATTTCATCCAAAATTATGTAGACTCTTTCAATATTATATACTATCTGAAAGTTGCTAAGGATTTTTTTTAAACAATGTTAATTCAGTACTGCTATGTGAATTTAGAAAGGCGGTCTGGGAATTTTATCAACATTCTAGGGCTAACATTTCCTTTTGCAGTTAATTATTAAACCTTCAAATTTTCATTGTTTAAAATTTATTTTAAAAAAGGTTAATAAACACCATCTTTAATTTATTATACATGAGGTCTCCTCCCATGAGAAAAAGAGAATACGACTAAACACAAGGATACATCCATTTCTGACTGAAATAAAGAGCCGAAAATGTTTATTAATGAAACATAATTTAAGACGCATACTTTTATAATATAGGTGCATGATCAAAATCAATTAATTCAATTATAAATACAATAAGCCATATCTAAAGAACCTTACGATTAGTCAATAAAAAAACTTAAATTTAATTCAAGTTTTTAAAAAAACTTTCAGTTAGAAAACTGTTACTTACCACGTGTGGAAAGTAAGAGCCAAGGCAATCCATAAATACATTTAGCAACTCTTGGATAGAAAGTTCATTCTAAAATTTAAAATTTGGTACAGTAGAAAAACTGATGTCATTGTAATGAATACAAATAAATAAATTACAATTTTAAAAATGTGTTACTGTAGCTGAATATTTTGACCACAGTATTGCTTCTCAGAACTAAAGAGTGTTTTTTTCCCTGTAATAAGCAAGACACGCAAAACAGAAGAGTAAGAGAACTGTTAGTATTACCTCAAAAATTTTAGAAAAATAAAAAGATTGAATTTTAGATAAAGCCCCCATAATTATGCTTAAAATTTTGATAACTTTCTGGTCAATTTCATTATTACAACGGTGATAACTGTTTCATTTAACTTGTTTCCATTCTGCTTTACAAAAGATAGTTATTTGTTTAGATTTTGATATGATCAGAAGTATTGATTTTTTTAGAAAACTAAATAAATCAAGATTTACCTCATCTTTAGTTGTACCACAAATGAGTGTTAAAGTTGTGAAACTCCTATAAATTATAGTCATACCATCACAATTAAAAAAACTGCACTGGGGAAAGATTCAGAATTTAAAAAAAAAAATTTATTTAAAGATTCCATTTCAACAGAAATCTTAAAATTTACATCTATTCACAAATCAAAGTAATCCAGTTTTGAATTTTAATAAAATAGTTATATTTAATTACAGAACTTTAAAAAAATATTATTGGGAATGGGTGAACTTGTCATTATCATGGTAGGACATGCAGTGTATTTCCAATATTAAATCTCCATTTAGGCCACTGAAATTAGTCAAAAATATATATTTTCTGGGAGTAGAGAAGTTCCTTTCAAGCATACAAAAATACATTCTTGAAATTATTTGTCTTCATCAGTAGTGAATGAAACAATAGAATTATATGTACTATCTATTCAATATACCGGTATTTAAATAATACCTGCTTTTTAGTTCTTATTAAACATTTGGAGATAATTAAAGAATCTCTCACATCTCTTTCTTTTTCTTCAATATGTTGATAGTTCCTTGGTCAAAACAAAGAAAATGATTTATAAAGACTTAAAACTATGAAAGTTGCAAAAACACAAAAAGCTTGTACATCTCACATTGAAAATATTGTAATAGTTTAACTGTTAATAACAATAATAACATAATTAAAAAATTGAATATTATTAAATGACTCTAATGACAATGCTGGCAGATATCAAAAGCATGATGTAGCTATATTTCTTAAATTTATTTACTCATTACTAAAAACGCTCATTAAAAAATACAGTTGCTAATTGTTATTGTAAAATATGTTGTATAATTGTGAACGATATTCAATACTATACAGAAGTACTGGTACTGTAACAAAATATGATTTTTTCAAAAATGTATATTTTTTTAATTTTGTAACAATATTGGTGCAGTGACAGCAAAATTAGCCCTGCCTTTTCCTAGTTAGTTCTGTATTAAATATCAATCCATGAATTTCATTACATTTTGATTTGTTAAATTAGGCTTTTGTAATCCTAAAAAGAAAGGGTTGAAGAGATGGGTGGGACTGCAATCTGCCAATCAGGTTATATTGAAAGAAAGTTATTGAGCAGAATATTGGTAAGATGCAACAAAACAACAATCTTAACGGCAAGAAGGCTCCCATATCAAATATAACAAGAAGTAGAAATTTAAAACTTTGCTGCAACATTTAGTCCAAGTAGTTATCAACCAGTAATATGGCTTTAGTTCTTACTGCTTGTTGTTTTTGTTAGTTCACTGAGAAAGGCTTCTCACTTCCATGTTAGTTGCTTTTTTTTATATCTTACCCATAAAAAAAGTAAGAAAGTAATAGTAATACACCAAAATTTTGTAAGTGTTCAGAATTTCAAGCACACTGAACTATGACAACTGGATATCATTTAAATTTTATGATTTGACCACCAGAAACTGATAGGCACACAAGAAAAAAAGTTTTTAAAAAAAATAATGATAAAAAAGAACATCTCAATTTTTATAGTTACCTCCTAAGTCGAACTCTTCCTTGCTTGTTTACAATGAGACAAAATAGTATCATTGCTTTGTTGTCAATAGAAAAATCACAAATTATTTAGTAGGTAGGCATCAATAGTAACACAAATTAAATTGTGTTTTCAATAAAAATAAATCTATTGAATTGCATCTTTCTTTAATCACAGATGAGCAGACATTGAAAGCCACTGTCTGGACAGACTGGATTTCCAAAAATAATTTTAAATAATTAAACCCCAGTTATTATGTAAAATCATGTTAAAATATTTAAATTACTCTTCTAACTGCTACATTTTTGTTATACTTTATACCCTGACAGATTAAGTTTCAAAATAATTTAATTTCAATTCTTTGTAATTTATCTTATCTTTTACAGACACTCCTTATTGTTTATTATTATTTTTAATGAAATCAGATGCAAAATTAGGCCAACTTATTAATAATATTATTATAAAAAATAAAATGTTCGGAAATGATATGACAAGTAAGTAGGTATGTTATAAGTTATAACTTGTGAAGGTAAAGGCAATGAATGGTATAAAACAAGGGTCTCCAAACTACGGCCCTCTGGGCCAGATGCAACCTGCGAGTCCCTCTAATGCGGCCCCTGGAGACTTTTTAATCTCTGAAAAAGATACTATTTTTACCTGTAGTTAACCACAAAACTTAGTAGTCAGGGGTTAGTTGTCGGCCCTAAAAATGCTGTTTGACAATTAACTTATCTTAGATATACAGACGCTCCTTCTATGCAGAAGATAATTGCGTCTACAGACCATGACAGATGATCTGTTTGGCAAGTGATGTAGCGGTCACAGGCCACGGCTATAAGGGTTCCACGCATTACCCAGCCGCCTAACTATTGTCTAGTTAGGTACCCATTCAGAGCTGGGTGACTCAGGGACTCCTCAGGCCCGGGAACAAGTCCTCGCCTTCGCGTGGATTTGAACTCGTAACCATCGGTACGCCAGTCGAGCGCGCTACCACTCGACCACCGCGTCCCACAATGCAGCCCTTCAGCAGAAAAGTTTGGAGACCCTGGTATAAAACAAAAGTCATAAGTAATCACACATTGAGATGTTAAATCTGATAAATTTTTGACTTGTTACTTGGTTAGACCTGTTTGTGTATAGTGTATACTGTAGGCTATATGCTATATTGACAATAGTATATGTTTTTTCTTTAATGAATGAAGTTCAGTTAATTAATTGAGATATTGAATTATTTATGCTTTATATTTACAATAATAACTAATAACTGATACTTTAAAAATTCAAGAATTTTTATAGTATTGTGATATGCGACTGAGACTGCCACATTATTCTAATTAATACAAAATACTACTAATACTAGTAACAGTAATATTATTATGCCTACTAATACTAATAACTAAGACTAAGATTAAGTTTTAATCTTAATTAATTGTATTAATGACTAATGAGTTAAATGAGTTCTGAGTAGCCTATTTCAATTTCAAATTTTCATAGTTAAAGCATTGAAATAATTTTATTATTTAAATTGAACATTAATATAATATAGTATAGTATAGTATTAACTAAGTATATTATATTATAATTATATTATAATATAGTTAATAATATAGTCATAGAACTATTATTAATTATTATTATAATTATAATTTTAGTTATATTTAGTTTAGTTTATAATTTATAGTTATAGTTTAGTTAGTTGCCATAAAATTGTTTAGCTTAGAAAAAATTAGTCTGATACTGATTAGTTAGTGTAAGTTCAGTTTAGTTATCATTTGTTTACTTTACTTAATTTACTTGATAATTGATATTAATTGTTTATAATATTCTTATAAATTATAAATATTTTTAAATATATGAATATGCTGAAATAGGCCACTCTCTACTCAACATACTACATGCACTAAAGTATAGTGCAATTATTTATTATTAATAATATATATAATATACAATGATAATATATATTATTATTGATAATCTGTAAATTGTAAAATAAATATAATAATAATATAATAATATGCCTGGTCCTGGCTACTTTTACTTTTGACTGATTGATAGAGACAAAACTATTTAAATAAAGGGAGGAAATATTTTAGCTCAGCTTATTTGCTAGATTTAATACATATTTATTATCTAAAGTGAATAAAAATATGTAGAAATCTTATTTAAAAATATAAAATGCCAAGTTTAGATTGATTTATTACACCAACCTATTCAGACACTCATTTGAATTTGAGTCATTGATCGCTTAGACTTGACTTGGCAGTTGTGACGTCATTTTGATGGCTAGCGCCCCCACTACTAACACGAAAATTGTAATGGCGACCATGCAAATATGATAGAAGACGGCCCAGGATCACAACACGGAGGCCAACTTGGGCCCGGTTCAGGTGCATTAGGCATGGTTACTAAATCACAGCAAGAAGATGGAATCAAACAACGTCCCCAATATTCAATGCCAGGGATCCTTCACTTTCTCCAAACGGAATGGGCAAGATTCGAAATGGAGAGGTCTCAGTGGGAAGTGGAACGAGCAGAGTTACAAGTGCGTAGATGCCATTAAATTGAAATCAACTTTGATACCCGTTTGCTTTGTTTTAAACATAAAGAACTCTTACTCTTACCCTTTATTCGTTGACGTTTTCTTTATATGCAATTATTCTGATAAACATGGAAGATATGATCAGTATTTTTCTTATTCATATCCCTCACTTCTCTAGTCTCATTCTCTACTAAATTGTCTAAATTAAAAATAAATTTAGCCTAGTTACTAAATAAAAGTAAAGGCTAAATCGGCTAATTAGCTAATTTTTAATACTTACTTTATTACTTAATATTTAATATTATTTTCTATTTTATTTATCTATTGTTATAGTCATTATAGTTAATAACATGGAATAAATAGGTAACACAACTGTAGACTAGACCTAGATAGGTATACATTCACTCCTAAAAGACTTTAAAATAAACAAAGCTACTACTACAGGCCCATGCCATAATATGAATTGCCTGCCATGTTATTAAAAAAATTAAGCAATGAACTGTCCCCAATCCTTGTAGTTCTTTTTCAAACCTCTAAACCAGGGTAAAGTGCCCCATGATTGGAAATTAGTCAACGTGTCGTAACTCCACTCTTTAAGACAGGTGATCAGTGATAAATCATACCCCTGTAATTACAGATATGTATTACTTACTAGTATCACCATGATATATAGAAGAATAGTTATACACCTTGACAAATATAATGTCCCATGCCCACATCAACATGGCTTAAGAAAAAGCATGTGAAACACAATTAACTCTTATACCATAAGGTTTTCGGAAAACTTCCGCCTCACTCCGCAAGAATTTCCCAAATTGCAATCAACTGGTTATGAAATTTAAAAAATTGCTGAAAAATGTAATTATGATATTTTTTTCATACTGACTTCATCTTTTAGGATAAGAATGGTTATTTTATGTATCCAAAACTACTTTTACCTGTAGTTCAGTACTATTATTTTAGTAATAAAGTATAACAAAATCGCATTTTCGAAAAAAAAAATACGTAAAATCTACCAAAAAACTTTGTGAATCGAGCGATAACACTAGCGAGGGAAATGGCCGCCATTGCCGGTAATCGAATGCATGTTCTTTCATGCAATGAAGAGTTTTAATTTTCTGTAATTTTGTTTATAAAGAGAGTTCTATCGAGGCGCACTTTACTGTGCTTTGGTAATATCGGCGATGCCTGCATTGTTGCGCTTTGACACATAAAGAGTTTTAATTAAAAAATGCCCCGTGATAAAAAAAAGTAGTCATTAATTTCATATTGTGAACTAAAACATATTCAAATTTGAAGAGTGTAGGTATAATACTTTTTGAGCAACACTGAAATGAATTTTTTATAGAGTAGGTCAAATATTTTTTTAACTCTTGACTAGTGACACATTTATGAGAAACTTTCCAATTACCAATATTTTTAAAATTAAGTAAAGTGATCGTGTTTATACTTAATACTGCTGCTCATTTTAAGTGTGTATTAGTAACTATTATAAGTATCAATAGTTCTATTTTAGCTAATAATGAGTAATAGTAATAATGAATTTTTAATAGTAATAGCATTAGTATTAGTATTGTACCTTGTTTACTAATCAGTTTTGTAAGCTTAAGTATTATGCTTACTATTCTTATGAGTTATGCAGTATATATTAGGATTTACTTATAAATATGTTTTTTAAATAATTTTTTTTTTACATTTAATAAAACTAAAAAGGCACTCACCTTTAATAATGAAATTTCCAGTAATTTACACACATATCTCAATAATACACAATAATCGTAAGAATTCACATGTTATTAAAACTTTCTGGCACATCAATTTAATCCATGAATTACACAAGATATTACTAAAATTACTAAGACCAAGCATAGTTTTTGAATAATTGATACTTACCTGATGTGAATTTTAAAAAACATTTATGTTTTACAGTTTTTTAACAGTAAAGTAAGAAGTCACATTAAACGCACATTGGAGTAACAAACTTTAGCTGTTTAAAACTTATTACTAATTTAAAATATATTATTTTTTTTATTTAAAAATAATTTTGAAATCGAATATTATTGCCTATTTAGAAATGAGTAAATTAAAAAGTATGATCACCAATTATCAAATAAATTAATCTTTGTATTATTAAATGTTGTTAACATTTTTTGACCCAATGCCACTAAAAAATATTAACTTCATTTATTAAAATATTTGATTACTTGTGATAAATTTAACAGCCAAAGACAAGTCTGGCCAAAGCCCGAAGTTCTAACAACTAGACCGGGTACCCGTTGCTATGTGATTACGCGGGTAGTAAAAATCCGCTTGGGTACCCGTGAAAATATAACTTCAATCAATGTGAAACAGAAATTACAAACAATAAAAGGTTTTGGCTCTTTAAAGAATCATATAAGGAAAAAAAAGTTCTCTGCCAAAAATAAAGGAGGAATGCTTAGAGATGAAAGCAGCTGTGTTTGTTAATTTAAAAAAACACCAATACTTAGACACTAATTTTGCTTTGAAATATGCCGATGATACTAGCCAATGTTATCTACCCCCTCTCCTCCCTTCACTCATATAACCCACAACCCTTGCATTTGTTTGTGTTTTTTGTTTGCATTAACACGTGTTGGCCTAGAAAAACTGATGTTAATTATGCATACAAGGCTGTCACTATTTAAAGTTTATAAATTAAATAGTTACTAACAGTGTAAGATGGGTAAGATTTCGCCCTTGAGGATACACTGCATAGAGATGAAAAAGGGAGTGATTGTATTTTGTTTATTAAACACCCCTGCTTTGACACTAACTTTGCTTTGATATATGCCAACATTGAGTTAATTATTTTTATTTATCTACCCGGTCCGTCCCCTCCTAGAACCACTCTGTCTCCATTCGCTTGTGCTTCTTGTGTTCGTGGCAGTGGCCGTATGAGGCCATGTTAAGCTGCAAAAGTTGAGCTGAGTACCTCAAATGTGCCCAGATAGGTGATTGATAATGTAGCTACGGAGGAAGACCTTATCAACTTCCAAAAAGAAATGGCAAATAGTATAAATGCAGGGACTACCTCTAGAAATGTAGATGCTTTAGTGTTGGTGGTGGAACCATCGGAAAGTAGAGACCGGTTGCCTGACCATAAACATGTGAAATAGTTGTGTTTAGTATGTGAAAAAGAGTGCAGTTCTGTCCTTTTTTTGTGAATCCTGTGGCAAAGATCTGCAAACAACATGTGGAATCTGCAGTAAATCAGATGAAGGATGCAGAGGTAAAATAACTTGCAGGCTATGTCATAATCAATAAGAAATCAGAAAGAAGAGGATAGCAGCTCACAACAGTTTGCTTGGTCAAGCTGCGAAGATGCTTAGAAATTCAGATGCAAAATTTACACCATTGAAAGTTGGAGATAATGTCTGCTTTTGTATGCCACTTGTTTCTTTGGCAAGCTAATTTAGAGCAAGTTTGGCCACTTGTAAAGTGGCCCATTTCGTGCTTTGGCCGTAACATATACATAATTTTAGTAAGGATTCCTAAGAAGAGAGTAATAAAATTCATAGACATCACAGATTTAAAATCTGTGATGTCTATGAATTTTATTACTCTCTTCTTAGGAATCCTTACTAAAGTTATCTGAGATTTTAAAAAACATGATTAATTAAGCTAAATATTATTTAAGAAATTTTTTACTTTTTAAAATCTATCAATTACTTCATTTCAGGCCAGAATTGCATTTTTGCAAGGGGAACGTAAAGGACAAGAGAATTTAAAACAAGATCTTGTTAGGCGTATTAAGATGCTTGAATTTGCTTTGAAGCAAGAAAGGTAAATATTTGATTGTCCTTTAATGATTGTCTTTATATAAGAGTAAAATTGATATCATATTTATTGGGCCCGCTTTTTCTTCTTTTTGTTTTTATCACTTAGTATTTTAAAATATCTTTATTGTAATTTTAGTAAGATTCCAACATTGATGTAAATAATCTTTTTAATTATTATGAGAACTTGCAGGGCAAACTTATTTTATTTAATGAAAATTATCCCTCTGAAAACTTGAATGGGGATTGCACTAGTTTATTATTTTTAATACTCTACCATTTATACATTTTTTGAATGGGGATTGCACTAGTTTATTATTTTTAATACTCTACCATTTATACATGATTAAATGTCTCCCTTCCTTCTACTGTTAATTTTTTGTTAAAAAAACACTTATGTATTATAGATTTCTATCCCGGTGTTATGTAACTTCTTTTTTTTTTTTTAAATCCTAGTTTTACAAACTAAATCACTGATGCATGTAACACTGACTTTATATGGAATGTACAAAACAATTGATCTTTTTGAGGTTTGTCAGTTATGTTCATTGGCAGTGGCGTCACTAGGGGGGTGCGAGGGGGCGGGCCGCCCCGGGTGACACCATCACAAGGGGTGACACCATAGTGTAAAATTCTATATGTTCCCGTTACTTGGCACTGGCAGACACAGAGAAGCTCTATGGAGTAAGTCGTGAGAGGATGACACCATAAGCTACCGCCCCAGGTGACACCAAACCTAGTGACGCCTCTGTTCATTGGTATTCAAAATATTAAGTTTTGAATTTTGTCTCCATCTTTAGAGCAAAGTACCATAAGCTTAAATATGGCACAGACTTAAATACTGATGATTTAAAGCCTCCATCTTTTGACAAAGAAAATAAAGGTAATGCAGGTTTTACTTTCTAACTTTTGTTTTTTCCTAGCTCAAATGGATTTTAAAATAGAATCAGTGTTCATATAGCCTTCTGAAATCTCAGGTTATCATGGAAATTGTCTGAAATTTGATAACAATTTTAAAAAGCTCCTTGAATAACCCAATTTTTACTGAGTTATAAATGAAAAGATTAGATGGTTCACTCTCTGACAATTTTCAAATTTCTCCCCAAAAATTCAGGAAAACATATTGAATTTGAATATAGGTTTAAGCACAGGAACCTTACAGCAAATAAAATCTTAATGTTTTTATTTAATTTTTAAAATATACTCTGTTTTTAAAGTCGTTTTGTTTTATATCTTTAGATGACCAAATGGACGGGGAGATCTCATTATCAACTTCTTCAGGAACTAGCAATGCCACTTGGCGTCAAGGACGACAGCTTCTTCGACAGTGAGTAAAACTGTACTATTTTTTTTGGTTTTTTTTAATAACAATCTTTACTGTCATAATAATTTGCATTACCAAAGCTAAATTTTTAATTAAAATCTTTAGATACCTCCAAGAAATAGGCTACACTGATACCATTATAGATGTACGTTCAGCACGGGTACGGTCTCTACTTGGCCTTCAAACGCAGACAGCCGAAAGTGATGCAGATATTTCACAGTCTGTTCTGGTTAATGGAGAAAATCAAGCTAATAAGCGAGATAATCAAGGGAAGAGGTACGTAACTTACACTCTATCATTTAAATTTTAATTGAGCAAATCAAATTTTTTTATACAATACTATGTACAATAACTCTTATTAGCTACTACAGAGCACCTGGTTTCCTTTACCTGATTAGACCATATAACTAAAATTGTTAAAAATTGTGATCATAGCATAAAATTCTTCTGGACTTAATAAAGAGGTATTCTAATTTGTATAAGCAGAGCAGGTTTGAAGAAATTAAGCAACATGGCAAATGATAGTGCACTCATTGATGCTGAGAATGCAGTTATGACCACTTTTGATTTTCTAAATTCTGGAAATGTTGTGGAGGATGATGATGATCTTAGGTAAATAACTAGTTGTAATGAGATTAAATGATTTTTTTAAAACATAAATTTTCACTTTAATTTTGCCGATTAGATTATATAAAAAATTTAATGTTTTCACAATTGATTTGTCAATATTCCATATAAATATTCATAACTTTTAAAAAATGAAATTTTCCTGTGATTGAAGTGATGAAAATGAAGATGGGATGGCTGCAGATGATGAAGCTGAAGAAAGACTGGAACGGAAGGGAATTAAACTAAAGGTCTGGTTGTTTTAATATTAATTGTAGTATCCCTAAACACAAGAGAGAGGTAGTTTAAGCTTAAACTGAATAAAATTTTGATCTTTCTCGAATATCAAACTAAAACAATATTGTATCAATCTTGGGTGTCTATCTCCCCTGAATGGCAGAATTGAAACTCCTCTTGTTCCCATGCTGACAGTTCTGCTTGCATTCATTTGAAATGTTTTATTTGGACAATAAGTTACAAACCAGGGTGTTTTTTTTTTCTTTAAATATAGATTTTCATGTTTGTGCCAATAAAAGGTTGCAGAGGGGTGACTTGCTAACTGCACATTTTTTTGTAATTGGTGGCGAACATATCTTGTGCAGGAGAGCACTAGAAATGGTTTCTTTTTGCCTAGGATGAAAACTTTTTTTTTGGGGGGGGGGGATTTGAGGATACAATTGCTTTTTTCTAAAAGTAATAAGATAATAGCCAAAAGTGACCTTGTACTTGCAGACATACAATATTTTAAGTTTTTTCTTTTTACTACTCATTTATTTAAATTATTTATTAGTTTTATAAAACTTCTAATAGTATTGATTTTTATATTTTTCTATCCCTATTAATATTTTTTAGCTTTAAGATTTCAGAAACAGATTTCTGATATCTCCTCCCTTCTATTTAGTTTAGACATTGCTTCTTCCTGCCCCTTCGTTTTAATGACAAAATATTGGTGAGACTGCTATCTAGCTTTTAGAAAAATTATTTTGTTTAAACATGGTATGTAGGGCTTGACAGGACATCACTAAATAATAAAAGTTAAGTTATAGTTTGGCTCATTATCTAGTAATTATGACATCCTTAATATGTGACCTTGAGTATACTTTATTTTCTAATTTAATTTCCTTTCTTATAAATTGGTACAATATAGATAACAAATATACTTGTACCATTTAATCCTAATGGGTATCTAATATTTATTCAATACAGTTTATCAATGTGTGAACCAACTGCATAGTTGATGAAAGTAATAAGCTATGTGTAAAGGTCATAAAACTATCTGAACTTTAGTTTGCCCATACATTCGTGTTCCTTATCACTCCAATAGCTTTTTTTAAAGCACATTACATGATGTTCATTAAAATTATTATACTCTGCATATTAACGTTAAATGCCCCAGAAGGTTTTCGCAAAACTTCCACCTCAATCCCGTAAGGAATCCCCGTATTGCAATCAACTGGTTATAAAATTAAAAAAATTGCGTAAAATGTATTGATGTTATTATAGTCATACTGACTTCATTTTTAAAAATAAGAATAGTTATTTTACATCACCAAAAGACCGTCTTGACTTTAAAAATATTTTTACCTGTAGTTTAGAACTATTATTTTTATAATAAAGTATAGAGAAATCTCATCTTCAAAACAAACACATAAAAACTACAAAAAACTTTGTGAATTGAGTGATAACACTAGTGAGGGAAATGGCTGCCATTGCACTGAATAGTATTTACTTTCTGGGATTTCATTTCTAAAGAGAGCACTATCGAGGCGCGCTTTACAACGCTTTGGGGCATTAAACATTAAGCTAGCACTGTCTTTTTATGTCAATGATATACCGTATATTTTCTAAATATAAGTCAAGATTTTTTTTCAAAATTTCAAGGCCAAGATCAGGGGGTCGACTTATACTCGCAATACTCATTTTATAAAAGAAATCAATTTATCGTAACGATTGTTTAAGAAATTAAAATTATATTTTCAAGTGACAAATCAGGGGGTCCACTTATTCTCAAGATCAACTTATATTCGTGTATCAGATGCTGAATACATTTTTTCTGAACTTAATGGTGTAAATCAATTTTCAGACTGACAGCAATGAAGGCTTAGATGAAACAGACCCTGACACAGTAGAAGCACTGGCAGAATTTCACTTTTTAGAAACGGAAATAGGTGAAGGAGCAGGTGAGACTCACTGCGCTATTAATTGGGGTAGGTCATTGTCTTCTAACCCTTGCCACAGATGTATGCCTTTTTCCACATTTCCCACACTTTGATCTGTGGCAGAGACCTAAGTTTATAATAATAATGTAGGTCATCTCGTGTCAATGATTTGCAAGAAATTTAAAGCTGATTGCTATAATATTCTTTGGTGTGTTTTTAATGAAAGGTTGTATTTCTTTAGTTGGGTGTTAAAACTTAAATCATACACTTGAAAAAAATCAAACTCTAGATTATTAAAAGTGGGGTAATTAATTGTATCTTGTTCTAAAGGTGTTTTTTTTTTCTTTTCTTGCACATCTTTGTTCAATGCTCTACCTGTGTGTCAGTTGTTGTGACTTTAGTGTGCATAAACACATCATATCAGCTCATATTCACATGTTTGTCTGTAGCATATGTTGGTTTTACAATGATGTTAAATTTTAAATGCTTCAAAGTTAGTCAAAATGACATTATTCATCTTTATGATGTTTTAATTCTGATAGACATATTTAAGCTTTAAAATGTATCGTGTACAGCATTGATTTTTTACATTTGTATCCTGCACAGCATCAAAATAGGAATGATTTTTTAAATATTATTGAACATTGTCCTTGTTAGCATTGTGTTAACATCATTGTTACCCAATTGTAAAAGCACAAATTTTGCTCGCTGTTTTATTGAGTCTTTCAATTATCTTATAGACTACTATCATGCACATCAACTTTTAGTTTTTTTTAGTGTATAGTTTTTCCTGTTAATTTTCCCTTTTCTTAAAATCAAGCATTGGTTCCCTTATTTATTGTATTACTATTCAAGGGTATTAGCATTCTTCTTTTTTATATTTACCTTTTGTTTTGAAAGTTCAAATTATTTTTACTTATTTGAACCAGACCTTTTGAAGCCAGTCTTTAAAAAGTTAATTTTTTTTTTTAATATTACATCTTATGTTTTTTTAAAAATTCAAATCTTTCAGTATCATTCTTTAAATAGATCTCCCTTGTTTCTATGTCTAACACTTGATCATTTGTCCTAATGAAATACATCATTTTCAAAAAATCTTTCTAACAAATTTTTAAAGATTAAAGCTTTAAGTTAGGTCATTTCTTGGGGTTTTTTAATTGAAAAAAAAAACAAAAAACCACAAACAAAAAAAACAACAACCCCAAACTATATGTTTACAAAGAGTGCTTTACATTACCATGTGCTCACCAATCTGTTCGCTGTCACTTGTCTTAGTGTTCTTATTATTGTAATGGTGTCAAAACAGAGAAGCACGACACCTCCTCGGGTGAGGACGAGGAATGGGTGGTGGATCAGCGACATATATCTGAACTCAAAGAACAGTATAAGAAGGAAAGAAAGGGAAAAAAAAATAGTAAGTGTTGTGACTGTGTACACAGTTCATGCTTGTATTTGTCCACCAATTTTTAAAGACAGTTATGTTTGGGAATTCTTGTTCATAGTTTTGCTAAACCTCTGATAAATTTTTAATTCCAATTAAAATAACTTGTCTTGGTTGTGAATAAATTATAGTTTTGTAATAAAATCTCCTATTTCTTAAGTATTACTGTTTAGGATCTGAAATGATGTTTTACCTCTGTATTCCTTCAGTGTAGGGCTGGATATGAAAAGGCTTTACATTATATTGATTTTTTAAAATCAAATCTTAAATTACATGAAAACTGAAGAGAAATTGCATCTTTTAAATGTCTCAAAAATGTATTATTAAATTTGTAATCAATCACATACTGACTTACAAAAGTGAAAAAAGTTTGTTAGATATTAAATTATTTTTAGTTATATTTCACATAGTTTATGCAGCTCTCATTGTAAGCAGCATGCTGATGTGAATCTGGTTTTAGATATAGGATTTAGATTTGAGTGCACATGTTTTTTATGGTCATAATATAAATTCTCTAGCACAGTTTTCTTTAAAAAAAAGTAATTTTTGAGTGTGTTATGTTCATTTTATACTTTCTTTTATTACTCACTAAAATTTTGTACCAACCTACTGGTAAAACATGAATGATGAGAATGTGCTTACATTTTCAAATATTATAACAAAGCATTTACACATACCAGGATGGGAATAAATACATGTTTCCATTTATTTATTAATCAGAAGCCTGATGATGCTCCTGCAGGTTTTGAACAAAGGATTGTATCTTTATTCTGAGACCTGGTTCAATTTCCAATGATTTTCTATTTTTGTTGTTTAAAAAACTACGAGAAACTTAATCTGCTAAAAATGTGTTATGTGAAAAGAAAAACTGAAAATCTATAAGTTGTATTTGGTCAAAGATGTCTTTTGAGTGCTGTATCACTCAACAGTTTTGTTGCAAAATCAAAGTCTTATTATTCTATTTCTTTGTTTTGTGTAAAGGGTTCCTTATCTATGGTTTATGATGTCTCCAGTCCTAGATGATCTATTGAAATCTTATCTTGCATTGAACTCATGTTATACTTTGGTTTCAATAATTTGATTGCTGTGAAAAAGTTTTTGTCAATTTACTGCTTTCTCCTGAGGGAAACATTCCATAAATTCATTTTTCTTTGTTACTGCAGTTTCGTCTTTCACTTTATATAGTTTTAAATTGCCACATTGGAGTGCCAGGTTAGACTATTTAGCAACAAAAATGTCACAAAGTTTAGTTACCTTAATTGACATCATGAGAACTGTACTGTTGAATCCTTTGCTTTTGGTGTATGAAAGTCTTAGGACAAACATTTCTTCCATTCAATATTTGCTTTTTAAAATTTCCGCCTTGGTTGTTAGTGCATGTTCAAGGTTACCGGATATTTTAATAAATATGCACTGGGCTTCAAAACAGAAAATTGATGTTACAAGATTGAACTTTTTGTACCAAATAAAGGCCCATCCGGTGGGGTAGGGAAGTCAATAGTGTGCTCGCCTCACAAGCTGAGGGGCGTGGGGTCGAAAAAAATATATATAAATGTTGAGAAATGACTAACGCTGATCTGGAGAGGGGTGGGCGTCACTAGTGTCCAATAAGCCCAAGAATGTTCTAATGGAAACATTAGAATCCCCTACGACCACGAAAAAAAGAGGTTATGGTACTAAAAAAAGAGGCCCATGGGCATCTATATAGGAACGGGAATGCATGTGCTGGTTCAAAACACAAATTTTTTTTCACAGAAATAATTTCCTTAAAAAATATTCTAAAAATAATACTATTGGTGTTGTACATTTATCGTTTGAACTTTTATGTTTAGCGGACTTTTTTTTTTTAAAAATCACATTTTTAAAATAAAAGCTTAATAACATTGATAATTCGTCAAAAGTTTGGGTATGTGCCTTTAATAATTTTTGTACCAAATATAAGCTAATAGGCTTGTCTTTCCGTATCCAAGCCCATGGGCTTATGCTCGGATGGGCCTATTTACGGAAATCTCCTGTAGTAGGTGTTCACTTACCATTCTTAGCACAAGGTAGAAGATATTATGGAATTCAGTGCAAGCAGTTTACAAGTTTTCTATAGTTACTGATAATTTATTGACAAATGTCAGAGAAGAAGCAGAGGAATTAATTGCTGTATATTATAAGAAACCATTACAAGTTTTCAGAATGAGCGTCCTGGTAAAAACTTCAGGCCTTTGTCCTTTTATGAGCTATTGATTCTCTTTTATATTTGAAGATATCTTATTGATTATTCCTGATTGTCCATTGGTAAGTCCAGCTTTGACTTTAAAAAAAAGTTTCATCAACACATATGAAAGTTAAGATAATAAAATACCAAATAATTGTTTGTCATCAGCTCCCCTTATGAAATTGATTTTAAGTTATTTTCAAAAACAAAATCAAGTCCAGCACTTCTTTGCAAATATTTTTGTCCCTGTTGATACTAGTGCACAGTAGCACTTCATAGGACTGTTGGTGCCACTCTCAGTGCTTGTATTCTCTTACTCCTTGCCATTTTTTGTAGGTACTTGTAGAAGAGTTTGAAACAAGCACATTTTTTTCTTGTTGTTTTATTGGCTATCATCAAATGTGATGTTATGGTAGCATTGTCACTGCTGCCACTGCATAGCCTAGCTATTGGTTGAATTATTTTTCCAAAAACAGACAATTTATATGATGTAATAACCCTTTCTTTAGAATCTCACGACCTTTGAATGTAAACTTACGTTTTTTCTTGTAACGATGCAACTAAGACTTTGTTCACCAGTTAAAGGTCACAACCAATTGTCCCTTAGGTTTGTTGGTCTGTGTGCAAAGCTGCACAACATTCATTTTTTGTGCAATATTTTACAGAATTTAGATGTGAGGTGATTCTAAACTGCTGCTTGAGTCCTCATTACTATAAAATTTTTATAAAACCATATCAACTTAATATTTTTAAAGAGTTGTTAAGCTGTGATCATGAGGTTCATGTGCTCGAAATGCTGTATTTAAAATCAACTACCCCCTTACATTGCTTTAATTGAAGAAAAAATTTTAAGCTAATTGATAATTTTAAATCAGAAAGTATATAGTAACTATTGCATCTTACCAACACTTGTGATATAATATATATATACTGTATTTGCCTGAATGTAGCACAGTGATTTTTTAAATCCGAAAATACAATCTCAAAAAACAGCACCTGTGTTATTCTCGCAGTCTTGCATTTTAAATAGTTCCTGATGTAGACCTCCTGCAATATAACATCCGCGCATCCCATTCATGCATCACCTCCCACATTGCCTACATGTCTGTTAGTTCAGCTGTAGTCGTGAACAAAATAAGAAGTACTGGTATGTTTCGTTGTTCTCTGGCCTTAACCTACTTAGATTTAAAACGCCGGAGCTTGTGCTTGACCCTAGCACTGATAAAAAAACAAAGGCCAATTATTCTGTGTTTAGTTTTAACTGAAACATTTTAAGGTTATTCATTTATTGTATTGTAAATGAAAATAAGTGGTTACCTAAATTTTATTTTTATTTTCCTTGAAATGATTTAGAACAATTGGAGGCTAAGTTATATTCAAGGTTGTGCTTTATTAGGCCAATATAAGATTTTAGTTTAAAATGCAATAGTTAGTAATAATAATAATTAAAGAGTTATTTAGAAAAATGTGTCTTGTAAACTATTTAAACAATATAATAGTTAGCCCTTGTTAACCTATCTTGATGAACTTCAGATAATCTTTAAAAAATGATGTCTTCAAAGAAGTTAGTTTAATATATATAATATTATTCTTATAGCTTGATATGTAGACTGTATAATTGGATTTGAATCTGTAATACAGATATTTTCTGCAACACACGATAGGAAAAAAAGGCAGCAATATTATACAAATTATAATTTCTAAAAGTTTGACCCTTAGAGTCATAATCCATAATATTTGCATGAGTTAAAGTTTTTTCCCCCTTACTTTATCAATTCATTAAATCTTTAAACTTCATTTCTTTGTCTGATGTGATTTTGAAAATGACAGATGATTTTTACAACCATAACAGATGGTTGACTCATTTTACAATGAAGTGTTTATGCCTAATACAAACATGTAAAACTTCATTTTAACTGCTTGATTTCATATAGTGTTGCACGTATGGGCTTATTTAGTATGTGCTGTACTGTAGTCTGATTGCTCTTTGCTATGTGGCAACTGTGCCTTACAGGGCCGACTCGGCATGCCTTGCAAGCCATGCTTGCCAGTCTGGGCAGTGAAGAAGACATAACTGCAGTTGGTGACAGCCCACACTTATCTGCTGGTGAGGACAGGGATGACGGTAGGGATGAACTTCTATGAAGTATTCATATAACGGCAAATCTTTCTATAGATGGCTTACCTCACACTTTTGTAGAAGAGGAAATATTTTGCTTTGCTTAAAATTAATTGGAAGCTGCTGCATTTAGAAGTGATCAAGGGCTAAATTTTACAAATGCAAAATGTAATAAGTGGATTTGTGCTACTTTTCATACTATGTATTTTACTTATGATTTCTATATTATTTTTTTTAATTTGGAAAAAATATCATTTTTTATGCTTAAAAATTGTTGGTTGTTTAGTAAAAATAACTTTATTTATAGGATAAACTATAGCATGCAAAAGAAGCTGAAAACTGTAAGCCTCTTAGTGCTTTAAAAATGTCATAAACAATGTGAAAAAAGTAAATATTAAATGTATAAAATATTCACATTGTAATTTTGATAATATTCTTGCAAGTGCTTCACTACTTAAAGTGACATTGATATAAAAGGGTTTTCAGTTATGTTTTATTTAAAATGAAAATAAATTCATAATAGAATTTCGCTTCATTTTCAGATAATTTTTTTATGAGTTTCAAACATTACTCTATTTCATTATTGTTTCTAAATGATTTTCCAGTTTAAGTTTTGCTCCAATAATATTAATCACTTTTTAAAAATATATTTACCCTAAAAATTGTAGTTTGAATTAAAATTTAGAACCAGAAATATACCTACAAAATAAAATTTATCAATCTTAAAGTGGAAGCTTTAGGAATTTGTACTTGCTAGGCTTTATCATATTTCATTTTGAATTATAAAATAACCGCTGCTAATACTTAAAATTGCTGTACTATCTTTTCTGGATGTGCTTGCTCTTAGTGTATGGCATTAAGCATGTTTTGTGAATCCTCTTTGTATTTAAACCCATCCCTCTTTTATTTTTATTGCTGCATAAAACTAATATCCATCATGTTAATTAAACAAATCAATGACATTTAATCAAAGTTTGTTTGTTTTTTTTTTAATTTTAATTATCCTTCCAGTCCTTAAATTATTGTCCTATTATATTAAAGAAATCTTCAAATTCTACAAAAGATATTTTTTATAATCTTAAGTTGAGACTCAAGCTTTGTATTCCAGCCAAATTTTGACTTAATTATATTTAGCAACCATCTACTAATGTTGAATTTTGGTTTCTAAGCACATAAAATAAAAGTCGTAACATTATACTTTATCATCAGATGTACCTTCTGGTGGTCAAGTTAGTTATGCCCGTAAACCTATGATGGGCTTGCAGGATGATGAGGAAAATATTGATGGTGGACTTGGGCTTGGTGAGTTAGCGGGACTAACTGTCAATAATGAAGCGGATCCCATGAATTATGATGTAAGTAGATGTTCATTAATTTAACTCTCCCAGTATAAAAGGGTCTTAAAAATAATTTAAGTTTTATTAAGAGAAAATAAAATTTTTATTAAATTGTTAAATATCAATTGAACAGAGTTAGGGTTAATCAGACCAAGCAGTCATTAGTTGTTGACCTATTTGAGATATAAAAATGTTGAATTAATTTAAAATCATTTTTTTTTTAAATTTCCATTATCTATTTTTGTAGAAAATAATTGCAGCCCCCATATCCACAAAACCCAACAAATCAAAGCTTGATCATTCTTGTTATTGATATGTTTTCTTAATAAGTAGACTTTACTTCAATGGGAAAAAATTAAATATGGCAATTTGCTGGGGTTTTTTTTAAAGTTTGTTTAAGTTTATATACTCAATAGGCCTACACACTGCCTTGTCCTGTATGTAGAGCAGAAACTATTTAAAATTCTTAAACTAAATTTTAGTCTTGTGGAGGAAAATTTAGAAATAAATTATCATTGATGTCACTATATATATTTGCATCATCATTTCTAGATTTCAGCGCCTAAAGAAGTGTATAGAAAAACCTGGAATGCTAAGTATACTCTGCGGAGGTAAGTCTTAAATGGAATTCATCCTTACATTTTTTTTATTAATATAATACTTCACATAAAATGATGGAAACGACATTCATTTTTGAGGTTTTTAAAAATTATGTTAACATAGGTTTTATTGAAATATAAATTATAAAAGATTAATTCTTTCAAATTAAAGTTTTTTTTTTTTTTTTTGTGTTTTTTTTTTAATGTAAGCATTTATTTTTTTATTTTTTAAAGCCCCATAAGGTTTTCAATAAACTTCCACCTCATTTCTGTAAGGATTTCCTGTTTTGCGATCAACTGGTTATGAAATTTTTAAAATTTGTGAAATCCATTTATATAATTATCGTCATACTGACTTCAATTTTTAGGCTAAGAATGATTATTTTACGCATCCAAAACACTGTTTTGAGTTAAATACTATATATTTACCTGTAGTTTAGTACAAATATTTTAATAATAAAGTATAGGAAAATCGCATCTTAAAAAAAAAACGTAAATCTACCAAAAAACTTTGCGAAACGTGCGGTAACATACATCATTTTGCATGCATGAAGAGTTTTTACTTTCCGTGATCTCATTTCTAACGAGAGTGCTATCTCGGGATGCTTTACTTAAAAATTAATAATGCTATGAAAAATGTATTTTATGACTTAATTTTTCCAATTATTTTAAAGCCATTTTGATGGTGTCCGGGCACTGGCATTTCATCCTGTAGAGCCTGTTTTACTAACAGCATCAGAGGATCATACTCTGAAACTATGGAATTTACAGAAAACTGTACCTGCAAAAAAGTAAGCAGATTTGTTTTTACTTGTTTAAACACTTTTTATAAAGAACTATGAACTGTCATTATTACAATTGCAAACAGCCTCTCTTATTATAAATATTTATATACATTTGTTTACTTTTTCAAATTCACTTTAGAAATTTTAAATTCTCTGAGTTGATGGACAAACACAATGTCACCATTCTCTTGTGGGCTTTGAAAGCAAAGGAAAACTACCTTGCTCCTGTTAAGGGATATTTACCTGGTCTTAAATTAAATGTTTAAACAGTCCTGGACAGTAAACTGTCTTAACAACTTAAATATTTATACTTACATGAGTCCCTGGATTAATTTAGTTTGTTCGGTATTCTATTAAGAAATCTCGTATTAAAAATATTAAACAACAAAGGTCATGTTTGCTTGTGACTACTAATCTCGAATTGAAATCCATTGTTATTACTTATAAATTATGAGTTTTATTTTATAACTAATAATTTTCCAGAGAGTGAAAAGAATGTTGTCAAATTTCTAAATTTTAATGGGGATAAAATGCTTTTTACAATTTTAAAGTTAATAAGAAAATATTGTTGAAGGAGCTAAATCATTCAAAAATGAAACCTGGTAATAAAAGATACTTATTTTTTATGCATGATTTTTGAACTCCCTTTCATCTATCACCTACTCGATCCCCTATCTTCACTTACCCTCTCTTTTGCCTCTAATACACACAACTACCATTTCTCAACATTAAACAAATACTTAGCACCAACTAAGTATTTAAGTTCTTTAAATTTTCTTGTTCAAGAGCTGCATCTTTAGATGTTGAGCCTG
Organism: Radix auricularia; assembly: GCA_002072015.1. NCBI lineage: Eukaryota > Metazoa > Mollusca > Gastropoda > Lymnaeidae > Radix > Radix auricularia. Next base: position 1,040,984 of record MUZC01001947.1, on the reverse strand, counting down.
TATATACATTTCGTGCCCATGTGGGGCCAGTGCTGAGTTTAGCAGTTAGTCCGTCGGGGGAACAATGCTATAGCGGTGGTATGGACACAACGATCAGATGTTGGAACATACCAAAATCTGATATTGATCCATATGATTCTTTTGGTAAGTATTGAGACAAGTTTTGTAATTATTCAAGCTACTTGAGTCATTAAAAAATGTAAATTGTACTGAAACATACTTTTCAAATTCTTTTGGTTTCAGATCCTAATGTCTTGTCAGACACCCTTGAAGCACATACAGATGCAGTGTGGGGATTATCAATACATAGCTCTAAAAATCAGTTACTATCCTGCTCAGGGGACGGCACTGTGCGGCTCTGGAGTCCAGGAAACAAATCGCCACTTCTAAATACTTTCACTGTTGAATCAGGTTAGAACAAAATGTTATTTTACTATATAACAAGATTTGCGCTACCTTTGGGCTCTAAAATTTTGGGGGGGAAATTTTCTTTGAAATTTATAAAACCAAGAAAGTGTTAAATTGCTAAAGATCGGCATTAAAAGTTTTTTAAATATACAACTTTTCTTGTATGGGGTGCGTCTTTTGGCAGTGACCTACTTTTTTTTCCTCTTTTGTCCTCCGAGGACAGCTTTTTGCACCATTCAATTTTTTTTCCTGTGACCTAAGTGTGTCTATTTTCCACAAAGAGGGATATCTAATAATAAAACAAGGATATGACCTTTCATCGCAGTGGTGGGCATAATTTTTATTCGTTTAGGGAATTGTCAAGTTTTGTTTTGCTTTTTAAAATCAACCCGCAACTGAGTGTTTAAACTTTTTTTTTTTTTAATTTTTAAAAATTTTTATTTTTTTGTGTGTGTAAAACAAGTGCCAATTTCTTGAATTAATTATACATTTTTTAAAATTCTTAAAATTTGTCGTCATCATCTTCATGAACTTCACTTCTCAAAACAATGGCTTCAGACCTTTATTTCTTAAATCTATCTATTCTAATTGTTATATTGCATTGATGTATGAAAAGTTTAAACAAAAGGTAACACTTATCCATTCCTGCACATATAATTATCTTCATGTAATTATCAGTTGGTTAAAACAAAAAGTTTCAAAATAATTTGCCTGGTTACTAAAAGAATTAAGCAATGAACTGTCCCCAATCCTTGTAGTTCTTTTTCAAGTCTCTCTAAACCAGGGTAAAGTGCCCCAGGATTGGAAATTAGCCAACGTAACCCCACTCTTTAAGAAAGGTGATAAGGCCGACCCTGGTAATTACAGACCTGTATCACTTACTAGTATCACCTGTAAATTACTGGAACACATAATGTATAGCAGAAGAGTTAACCACCTTGACAAATATAATGCCCTATGCCCACACCAACATGGCTTTAGAAAAAACAGATCATGTGAAACACAATTGATAATAATGATCAAATAGATACAATATTACTAGACTTCTCAAAAGCATTTGACAAAGTTCAACACCTTAGTTTACTTAAAAAACTTAAATACTTTGGAATCTCAGGTCCCTTACATTACTGGATCCAAGACTTCCTATTGGGTAGGGAGCAAACTGTAATAATTAATGGATCTAAATCTACACAAATAAAGGTTAACTCAGGAGTTCCACAAGGAACTGTGCTAGGTCCCTTACTATTTTTAATTTATATAAATGATTTACCCAACAATATCTCAACAGGAACAAAAGTTAGGTTATTTGCTGATGATTGTATAATCTATTGAATAATCAAGTCAGAACAAGATAGCAAAATTTTACAAAAAGACTTAGATGAATTAATAAAATGGAAAACTAACTGGAGTATGACCTTCCACCCAGAAAAATGTCAACTGCTAAGAGTAACAAAGAAAAAGAAACAAATAAATTCAAAATATTTCATTAATGAAAAAGAACTAACCCAAACTAAAGATGCAAAATACTTAGGAGTCATAATAAATGAGAAACTATCTTGGAATCCCCATGTCAATGAAGTTATTAAAAAATCAAACAAAACCTTAGGCTTTATAAACATAAACTTTTACAAATGTAACAAAGATATAAAACTAAAATGCTACCTCACCCTGGTGAGACCTATACTAGAATATGCATCTTCTGTATGGGACCCATCCACCAAAGAAAATATTGATAAGTTAGAACAAATCCAAAAAAGAGCAGCCAGATTCATTACTGGAGAATATTCAAAACTGACAAGAGTAACACCATTAGTTAAATCATTAAACCTTGAAACACTAGAGGATAGAAGCACCAAGAGTAAATTAGTAATTATACATAAGGCAATTAATTCTAATTTAGAAATACAATACAAAGATAACTTAATGCAACCCTCAGATAGACATAAAGGTAAAAACATCTTTCTTATTCCATATGCAAGAACAAAAACATTCAACCAGGAAAGCCAACACTTTACCATCATTTAAAACTCTAGTAAGAATACAGGACTAAACGCAAACCATAGAAATACGTAGGACGCAATAATCTTCTGTACAGAAGGAACATCTGTAACATATAAAATAAGATAAGAATTTGCAAATTCATCAAATTCTGGCTTATCCAAAATTACGTTTGGGCCATGTGGAATAATTAGCAAGATGATAGCCGGTACTGAAACTATACCTAACAAAAGAGTAGACCAAACCAATCTACAATACTCTTTTTGAGACAACAGTTTTTAGAGTCTTAAAAATATGGGATTTAGTTACACTTTGTAGGTGTTACAGTGTAATTTTCTAAATCAGAATTGTTGACAGTTAAGATTGATTCTAAGAAATATTTGGACAAAGTACTTAGCACTAAGGTATTCAAATATGGATGTTTACATTTAACTGATAAGCCTGTGATCTGTAATACTTAGAAAAACTATGTAGATTTCTTTTGTATTCAAGCTAATTAATGTGAGAGATCCCACATAAACTACATCTATTTTTAACTAGGCATACATAATTTGTATTGAATGAGGTGTTTTTAATTTTAAACTATCATACATTATTTATTTGCATTAAAATATGATTTTATAAAAATAATTTCATTTTTTAAATATCAAAATAATTTTATCAAACACTGTTAACATAAAAGGTGTAAAGTCTTTCTAGCAGACCCTCATTAATTTTAGTTATGACCAGCCACTTACTAGAAATTCAAATAAAAAGATGCATTTTTCAGTTACATTCATTTTCTCTGATTTCTCTTATAAACTTATGAGTGGTTGTTTTTTGTTTTTTTTTGCAGATGAAGGGGTTCCCACATCTGTGGACTTTGTACGTTGTGATCCAACACAGATGGTTGCTAGTTACACATCCTCTAACACTTACATTTTTGATATTGAGACTGGGAAACAAGTACTTGTGCTAGAAACAAAAGTTAATTCTGGTAAGATTGTATTTTAATGTTTAAGTTTAATTTACCATTGTTTTAGAAAATTAGAATACAATTAGATTTCACACTTTTTTTAACACCATTTGAATTAAATACCCACACATAATAAGCTATAAATGTATATATATTTCTGCTTATGTAATTTGAGAAAATGTAAATCTTTTCTGTGGCTAGACTCTACTGGACGGAATCAAATCAACAGAGTAATTAATCATCCCACCCTACCAATCTCAATTACAGCACATGAAGATCGGCACATACGATTTTTCGATAATAATACGGGTGAGATTTTTTTAAAAATGTCTCTTAAAAATGTTCGAAATTTTTCTTAAGCAAAATTAACGTTTAATGCCCCCAGAAGGTTTTTGCCCAACTTCCGCCTCAATCCCGTAAGGATTTCCCTTATTGCAATCAACTGGTTATGAAATTTTTAAAATTTCATAAAATGTATTTATATTATTATTGTCATACTGACTTCATTTTTTAATATAAGAATGGTTATTATACATTACCAAAAGACCGTCTTGAGTTTAAAACTATTTTAACCTGTAGTTTAGAACTGTTATTTTTATAATAAAATAAAGCTAAATCGCATCTTCACAAAAAAACTGTAAAAACTACAATAACACTGCGATAACACCAGCGAGGGAAACAGCCGCCATTGCTGGAAGTCGAATACGTCATCTTTCACGCACTGAAGAGTATTATCTTTCTGTGATTTCATTTCTAAAGAGAGTTCTATCGAGGTGCGCATTACCGCACTTTGGCATTACAGACGAGGCCCACGTTACCACGCTTTGCAGCATAATATGTTACTGAAATTACTCAAGTGTCCAAGCAGTACTCAAACTTTTTAGAAATTTTTTTTTACTAGTTTAAAGTAATATTCATATAATTTTTCCTCTGTTAAACAGATAGGTCTTTTTATTATTTTAACCCTCATTATCCAATTAGCATATTTCTATTTTAACCTATGAATCTCATTGACCCTGAATGATGATGTGCATTTTATAACATAGCAACATGCAACATATTAAACTTCTGAACTCAGAACTGCACATGACTTGAAATGTATTAGTTTCCTAAATTAATGAACTAACCTAAAGAGCAATATTTTTTAACTTCTAAAATTTTCTCTGATGATAAACTTATAGGTACTAGATATAATTAAAGGTATTTATTGGGTAACTACCGTGATATAAGTGGGGTGAGACTGCAATCAAGCTGGGTAGAAATGTTTTATATAAAAAAGGGTATGGTTAGCCTGACAGGAGGCCATAATACAACAAAAGTGTTGGCAAAATGCCTTCATCAGTGAACAAACTAACAAAAACTAATGGCATTATGAAAATCAAAAAAATATTAGCTGCTGTGTTATGTTCAGGAATCCATCAAGAGGAAAAGAGTGGTACTCCTATTTCTTTTTTTTTGTTTGCTGGCGAAGGCTTTTTGCCAGCATATTTGTTTTGTGGCTAGCTGTGGAAAAATATACAATTGTTTTTAAATTAATGAATCGAATTAAAAATCTATTTGGCAAACTATTGAGTTTACTATTTAATAACCTTATGTTTTATCCCTGAAAAAAATATTTGGCAAGTTTAAAAAAAAATTGTATAATGTGTTAAATTTAGAGTTACATTTTTTAATCAATTTATAAGTTGTATTAGTTTCGACCACATATGAGATTCCTATGATTATCTTGGTTTTTGAAAATTATTTTTATTGTTAGTGGCATACATGTATACATACATGTGTGTATTAACTCTTAATGTACCAAAGCGCGGTAATCCGCGGTTTACTGTTTTTTTACCAAAGAGCGGTAATGCGCGACTCGATAGAACTCTCTTTAGAAACGAAATTACGGAAAATAAAAACTCTTCAGTGCGTGAAAAATGATGTTTTCAACTTCCGGCAATGGGGGCTGTTTACCTCGCTAGTGTTATCGCTCGATTCGCGAATTGTTTTTAAAAAAATTTATTTTTGATATTTTTTTTTTCGAAGATGCGATTTTGCTATACTTTATTACTAAAATAATAGTACTAAACTACAGGTAAAAATAGTTTTAAACTCAAAACGGTCTTTCTGATACATAAAATAACCATTCTTATTCTAAAAGATTTCAGTATAACAATAATAATATAAATTAAGGTTGTTAAGACCGCTCGTTTTTGAGGACCGGCTAACCATTCAAAAAAAGACTGGTTAACCGGTTAACCGCTCGTCCTTATATCCCTAATGTTTTGAGAACTAACAAGAGAATGTTGTCGCCTCGCGTCGTCTGATGGCATCAAAGCCCGCTTCCCCCCCCTTGCGTTCAGCTCTTTCCGCATTGCCCTCAATTCATAGCATTTTTTTTAAATCCAAAAAATTAACTAAACAGTGATGGTTAATTGTCTTTTTTATACTTTATTTTGAGGACTCGTAGTTCACCGGTCTAAATAAGAGGACAGGTTCAATCGTTCGTTAAAGTTAGCGAGGTATTTTTCATTACTTTCAAAAACCAACGCCTCACCCCGTCCGTTTTGACGTCATGTTTACCTCTCTTGTGTGTGATGCCGGTCAACTCGCGTATTAAAATTAATAATATAATAAAATTATAAAGCTATGGAGTAAACAATGATGATTATAAATGGAATTTATTTTTTAAAAAAAAAACACATTATTTTTCAATCGTCAACTCGCCAGAATAATTGAATTTTGCGATTCACACGTTCACCCTCCCCGTTTTTTTCTGTTCAAATAGGGTTTGAGCTACACTCGCCTACTGTTAATGTGGTAAACAAATGCCTTTGATAGGCAGGAAAACTGTCACTAAAAGACCAAACTCGAATTTGTGGGCCGATTAATCGCCCGGTATCTTTGCTACGTCTTTCAAATACCTCTCGTAATATAGGTACATGTACTTCACTAAGCGACGTGCGCCAATACGTTTTTGAATGCCTGAAATGGACTATAAACCGGTGATCAGAAAATGCGGATAGGTCACGGGGTCATATGCTTTTATAGCTTTCTTTGTCTTTATAAGAAACAGACTATAATAAATATAAATAGAAACAGCCTCGGCCTTGACCGTTGTTGACATCAAACACGCACTGTTAGTAACTAGTACTATTAGTTGTGAACTTCAGTGAAGCAAGGCTATAACGCGTCATGTACGCACGCTTACAGCTTGGAGACTGAAGGTTTGATTAGTTTGAATGCCAACCTAGGCTACTTGTCAGCTGGATCGTGGTATCGCTTTTACTCACCGTGACAAAGGGAGAGGCGCGAGGTGCGTTACGACTTGTGTTTTTTGTTTTTCACTACGTTACCGCTAGTGTTGTTGTTGTTGTTTTCTTTTCGGTTACACGGTCCTGAATAAAGATGACCGATCCTGATCTGAGGACCGGTTAACCGGCTAACCGTTAACAAGCTTAATATAAATGGATTTTACGCAATTTTTTTAATTTCATAACCAGTTGATCGCCATTCGGGAAATTCTTATGGTACTGATGTGGAAGTTTTCCGAAAAGCTTATGGCACATTAAGAGTTAATTTATTTTCATTAGTCTTTAAAAATGCATTTGTGTTATTTAGATGGTCTTTGCAGTGATATTTTTAAAAATATGTATTTAAACATTTTGAAAAAAAAATTGAAATTATGTTTGTATTTAAAATATATTCCAGGCAAATTAATTCACTCAATGGTAGCTCACTTAGACTCTGTTACAAGCTTGGCAATAGACCCTAATGGCTTATATCTTTTATCAGGGAGTAAGTATACTTTTATATTTAATAAAAGTTATCCAACCCTTCTTTATTATATAATTCACAATAATTATTTCCATTTAAATAGGGGCCTCCAAACTTAATAAAATAATATTATAAAAATGACATAGGATGAGAAGTTTTTATAGCAAAATTTTAATTTGAAACTTGGTGAAACTGAGATCTTGAATGCAGTAAATAGATGAGGTCAGGTTCAATGCCACTAGTTTTGATATGTATACCATTACACTTGTGAGAGACACTTATTCTCGTCCTCACACGGTTTTTAACAAAATTCATGACGGAAAATGTCTGCTCCCTGGATGTCAGGAAGGAACTGCTGAAACTGACAGTGAAACAGGCCTTTAGAGTAAATAAAGTTCATAGCTTTTGTCACTGGGTCAAGGACATGATCACATCTTAGGTGTTTGGCACATAAAACTTGTTGTATAATGATACAATGGAGTTTAAATCTTTCCCAGCATCTTTGCTGTCTTTGTTATTTGGGACTGTGCTCACCAGTCATGGCAGGGACACTGTCAGATGTTAGTTAAATAAAGATATTTTTTTCTTGTTAACCCTTAAATGGATGATTTTTTAAAAACCATTGAAAAAAATATGAAGGTATGCTTTATTATTTCTTTATTCATTATAGTAAATCTTATAGTTTTTCCAAAAATTAAAATATGTATTTTGAAGAAAAATAGCATGTTGCATATCTGCAACATTATGCAGTGAAGTCTGATTTTATTGTGAAATATTAGGCTTGGTATTGTCATTGAAATCAATGAACTGTCAATTTCTTTCAAATCAATTCACTGTCATACAGTCTATTCCAGAAATCAGTTCCAAACCAGTAGGCCAATAGAATCACACATTGAGTAAGCGTACAGTGGATTTGTTTTTTTAAAAATATACATATTTTTTCTCAGTTATTATATATTGATATTGAGTGGCTTTTTTTACATCTGATTGGAAAATAAATTTGATTCATTAACTTGATTAATTAATCAAATATTGTAAATCATGTTCAGTGATGTCTTCTTTCCACCTCTATTTGACATAGTTATAGCTGAAAAATATATAGACAAGCGTATTTTTATTTATTTTATAAGTATAAAAATAAGAGTAAAGTCGTAAATTACAGTATAGTATACAAATAGTACAGATTAGCCACTAATTATTATAACTAATTTTAGCATTAGTCATGGTAACAAAAAACAAAATGATGCAATAAAATGTGTTTTCTTTATCAATATAATTAACTTTTTCAACAATTATACATTAGCAACACACAGAATAGTTCAAACATGACACTTCTAATAATAGTAATAATGGTACTAGACTTACTAGTACTAACAACAGTATTATAAGAAGGCCACGATGCATGATGTTGCAGTTCTGCAACATACGTTTTTTTTAAATTTGCTAACTATAAACACGCAAATTATAACAAACAAGTATTTCTAATTTCAATACTTACCTTATGGAATACAAAAATTTTTGTATATTGAAAAGCGTTTTATACACTTAGAAGACCACTAGAGGCGGAGCATAAAAATGGAATGTAAACAAACTGTGATTCGACGAAGTGAAAGCTCTCTAGCGCGCCGGGTTTAAAAATTTAGGTTCAGTGAGCTTGCGCAAAATACAATTTAGCTATGTAGCAAAACTGTAACACTATGCGTTGGTTCCAATTTAATTATAGCAAAGTTTTGATCGCGGTTAATTAGTGTGTTGCATTTCTGCAACACTATGCATTTAAGGGTTAATTTAGCATCTTTAATAACAGAACAAACAAAGGCAACTAAATTTGTTCCCCTTGTTTGGGCTTTAAGACTGAAAGTCTAGTAATAAGTAAACAATAAGATGTTATCATTTTTTTTTCATCCTTTGAGGTACTCAAAAGATTTTAAAATGTTTAATATTTTAAAATAAATATAATTTCTTTACAGAAATAATAGGTCCGTCAATTAGTTATATGAGATGAAGCCAGGCCAGTTAAAATTGTTTTGTGGGCCTGACTTTGGACACCCCTGCATTAAAGTATTTATTACAATTTTTTTTTTTTACAATAGATTTTTTCCATTATACATTGTTTTTTCTTTTCTAAAAAAAAATATAGGTCACGATTGTTCAATTAGGTTATGGAATTTAGACAGTAAAACATGTGTTCAAGAAATTACTTCCCACCGCAAAAAGTTTGAGGAGTCTATTCACGATGTTGCCTTCCACCCACAAAAACCATACATTGCTAGTGCTGGTGCAGATGCTCTGGCCAAAGTATTTGTATGACGTGTCCTAGGAGTCTTCTAGTCTATAATTAAAGGGAGATAACCGCAAGCAATTCCTAATTGTATGTGTGTGCTGTTTTACTGGTATTGTATTGAGGTTAAAAGTAAGGTATCAAGTTGATTTTATTTTTGTAGAGCAGAGAGATTTGTTTGTTAATTTATTATGAAATGTTAGTACATTAAAGAAATTATGTAAAAAGCATTTACTAGCCAGGGTTCAATAAACACTTAATAAAAGTTTGTGAGTCTATTAAATACTCAAATGCTTATTAAGCTAAAAAGAAAAATAACTGATTCATTTTTAAAAATTTCAAAAATCAATTAAAAGCAGGGAAATTACATTTGAGACGAGATCCTAAATACATACGATTATTTATTAAATTCATTTGCCATTGAATCTTTCAAATGGGGTCGACATTTTATTACAGTTGTCTAAAAATATTCAGATTTTTACCTAGAGGAAACAAAATATTAGGTTCTCTTTACCTATGAAAAATTGTAATTATGTTTTTAAAATGAAAGATAGGGCGGATTAATGTTTTTGGTTATAACATTTCTCACATTTTTGCTATGGCTTCTAAGTATGCAAAGTTTGAACATTTCAAATTGTCTTTTTCTAATTGAAAAGGATTTTTTAAAATAGTAAAGCTTTGAATTTAAATGAGCTATTTTTGTCATGTTTACTACTATTTTTCTGTTTTCAGTAAATGTTGATTTCACCCTGTTAAATCTAGATCAAGATCTTTTGCAAAAATTTTTGAATAACAGAGTAGCTTATTTGACTAAATGGTGTCATGTGTAATGTAAGGACGCCTGGAAAACATTTGTAGAGCTTGGACATTTTCAGACATTTTAAAAAAATTTCTTTTTATTAAGAACTGTAAAACCATATATCCCCTAAAACCATAATGGAAAAGCATTATATGATATCTTTACTTAATATTAACATAAAAATCAATAACCGGTTTTTCATTAGTAATTATCATTAAAGTTTCCGAGAAAGTCCAAAAGACAATTTAGATATTAGCATATTAAGGCAATTGGCATTAGAAGGGATAACTAGACTACTCCTTTCTAATCAAAGAACTAAATTTTAGTTATAAATCTTTTTAATCTTGAAAAAAAAATTCCTTTATATTTTTTGCCGTTATGGAAAGAAAGTTTTTTTGCTTTAAATATGATCAAAGAAATTTTTTTTATGTTCAAAACATTAGTCTCATTGACTGAAAATTATACTTTGGTTTTCTTGGTAGAGATTGATATTATTAATAAAATTGATGTATAAGTCTTACAATTTTATTTTAAGATTCTCGACAAAAACAATAAATAATTTTAAAAATTGGTTTTAAAAGCTTCTTAAAGATTGGTTTCACATTGTCCTTGTTTTAAAAAAAAAAATAAATACATATTTTACTGGGGCTAGGCTTTGAAAAATAACTTTGCACATCTTTCCTTCAATGATTCTATGACCAACTAAAATAGCATTTTTGGCACTAAAAGAGATAATCATCTAGTTTCTAAAACAAATATTTTTTAGGCAAGCTTATATTTTTGAACTGTAATAAATTTTTATTTATATAAAATAACTGAAAGTGTGTATCTCTGATTCATTTAAATTCACAAGCATTATAGTTTACTAATTTAATTAGCAACCATACATTTTCATTTATATAGAAACAAAATTAAAATTATAAGGTGTATAAATGTAGATTTTTATTCAAGTATAAGAAAGAATACCTGCTTTAACATTTTTTAAATAATAAAATGTAAGACTTCATTAGAAACAAATATTAAAGAAAACATATAGGAAATATAAAAGTATAATATAATGCAATTTCTTGTCATAAAAGTTGTCTTATATATTATATTTATTATAAATAATGTTTCTCACATAGAATCCATCTATTGAGAATTAACTGTTGTAACATATTTAAAAAATATTTTTCTTTCCCTTTTTTTTGGGCTGCTACCTTAAAAAAAAAAATTCAATATGTTCTTGTTTTAAAGAATACAGGGGTGAATTGTATGCGAGTTGAAAAAATCGAATGGCAAATTTATTCAGAAATTAGTAGGGAATCCAAGCAGAATAATTATTCAGGTTTTGTATTAATTTTTTTGTAAATAAATTAAGAACTAACAATCAATGAAGTTACAGATAATACTTTCCAATATCATAATTTACATGGAACTATAATTTTTTATTAAAAAGATGGTTCATACCACTAATATAACCTCAGATAAATATGTATTGAAATATCTTTAGTACCTTCTCTTTTCCTCTTTAATACCTTATTAATACAATTTTGGAGTGTTAAAAAAAATTAAACATTTTCTGGGATATATCCTTAAAGGGTAAAGCTGAAATTGCCAATCATAGAAAAAATTTATTAGATTTAAAAAGTTTCATAAGAATCTTCCTTACCTTTATATGCTAGAATTTATTATTATATATTTCCTGTATTTAAAAATAAAATTTTATACAAGGCAATATCTTTTATTTTTTAATCAATTCCATTTGTTTAGGCTGAACATCAGGATAATGTTTCTTCCTTTCAACTTTTCTACTGTGTAAATTTTTGTAAAATAATTAATGATCTTTTGTATAAACTATTTGTAAGTATCAATGTATCAATAATTGAGCTAACTCAGTATTTACTAGATTTGTAGTGCTTGCTTGTGAACGAGTCCACCAATAAACATTATAGGCCAAACTTACTACATGATGAAATAAAATTAAAAACTGGACCTATTCTTATTGATTAGAAATCTTTACCTCCATAAACATTATTTACATTTGAACACTACATGAAAACCCCTTCTTTCAGTACTCTGTATTTTAATGGTTGTGTTAGTTGTTATAAAATCATTCAACATATTAATATTATGCTGTATGAAAACTAGATGAATGTGTGTGCTTGCAATAGACATTTGGATTTCTGTCATGTAAAATTTCTTTTGTAACTCCTGGTATTTCTGTTCTTTTTCACATTACATGGAATAGACAACATTAAAATTTATAGTGTTTATTTATTTATTTTTTTTTAAAGCATAAATAGAACCGTTTTTGTTAATATTTCATTCAGCTATACTTTTACACTTAAATTATTTTTTTTAGTTGTCTTATATAATTTGACTCTTAAAATAAACAAAAATTGTCTTCTGTTAAATAAGGCTGCAGGTATCACTTTTATAATTTTTCTGAAATTTCATCTTTCCTTCTCTGCTGGTTAACTTGATGTAAAGAAATTTTTTAACTGACAATAAAGGCCATTTTTAAAGAAACATATCACAGAAATTTTTTTTTCTAAAAAAGGTTCTAGGAATAAGACTATCCTCTCTATATATAAGGTGTTTTTGCATTCATACACACATAAGCAGTAAAAAATAGTGATACTATTTACTTTTGGACAATCTGTTGTCTGTTCAGTTAAATCCATTATCTATTTATGAATATGCTTTCAACCTAACATTGAAAAGTATAAAGTTAATATAAACATTGATGGGCTTTATTTCATGTGGCTTGTTAATTAATGGCAGTTTCTCTGTATTAATGGTGATAATACAAAGGTTGGTACTACGCAAACGGTCCCACCCCAAAACAAAAAATTTAATAAGTTAATTAATAAAAAGAATAGGTGGCATGAATGCTCAAGCAGTTCTTTCTATTGAACTTGTCCTCATTTGTAAACCTGGGTTGGTATATGTCAAGTATTCTGAGCATAATATATTAAGTTATGAACAAAATTTTTAGCTTTCAGCATATTTTTTTTTAAAATTATTACCTGGAAGAAAATATGTTTGGTTCCTTCTTTTGACACTTATGACTATTTAAAATATATCTCTTTTAATTGGGCTTGTCTCCGACTTGTTAAGCTCCACTTAAACTAAAAATCAACTTGAAATCTGTAATTGGATTTGGATTTCTCTGACTTTTTTAGATTTCAATGAATTTTCATCCTCAATTTAAGGATAAATGTCATCACAAACAAAATTTAGGAACCTCTTGATAAGCCTTGCTTTGAAAAATCTAAATATTAATATGAATTATTTTTAAGTCACATTTGATTTTGTTGTTAGGGAAACAAATGTTTGAGTATAAGTTAAGAGGAAAATACCATTCTTACAATTGTTTGTACCTTGCTATGTCATCTTTTTAATGACTAGGTGACATTGTTTTCCAGTGACGTTTATGTATGGAAGGTGCAGGCTGTTTTGTGTTAAGCAGCTACCTAGATACGTTTGTCATTTGTTTGCCAAGGGCAAATGTGTGTGTGTTAGTTTTACAAATATGTAGAGATTAAAATGGTAGGAAAACTTTCATATCATTTGTGACAGTTATTTCAGTGATGATTTTTGTGGGTTTTGCCATAAAACCATGCATGTTATGTGTCAAGCTTTACTGAGGCTCAATTAATTAAGCTGCTCTCAAAATGATTACACAAATTATAAAAACAAAAATTTGACCTTATTTTTACAACAAAAAAAATTTTCTTGCCTAAAGCTAAAACATAGAAAATATTTTTTTTTAAAGCTTCATCTGTCTGTTGACTTTATTACAGCAAATCACTATATGTATTTGACCAAGCAGTGATTGGCATTGGCAAAATAATTAAGAACATTAATATTGATTGTTTTGTTGTAATCTCTTGAAAGCCTCGGCTCAGCAAATCTTGTTGAGTTGTAAGACAGTGTTCAAAACTGTGTTACTGTTGATTTACTTATTTCACTGACCAACAATCATACCAGTTCCACATGTTTATCATAAGCTGTTCAATATTAGATATTGTGAAATGCATTGATTAAGGTTATTCAATCTAGACAAATGTTCTCTTGTAGCAGCACATGTTGTTTTTTTTCTTTTCTCCTTTTCTCATACGAGCCTATATTCATGAATAAATACATCATGTTAATCTTGAGTTTTGCTGCCTTAATTACACAACTTGATAATTTAAAATTGGCGGATACTGTAACTGCAAGAACAAGTGATGGAGGCTAATTTGGTTGGTGTTCTAGTCCTAGGCCATGATTGGGGTTCCTTCATCTTGAGGTGGGTGTCCTAGGCCATGATTGGGGTTCCTTCATCTTGAGGTGTGTGTCCTGGGACATGATTGGGGTTACTTCATCTTGAGGTGGATGTCCTACCTAATTCTGGAGGCCTGGGCCTTAAAGTTGGTGCCCAATGTCTTCAGGTGGTTCTCCTACGTTTCTAGTTTTACAAAAATTAAAAATATTTCAATAAGTTTTGTGTGTGTATAATTATGGCTTTCTGTTTGTACATGATTCCTACAAAAATATGGTACTTGGGAAACAATACAGGAACTAGTATTGATCGATATATCCAGGATTAGTTATTAAATTTTTTATTGGTTACTTTTTATAAATATTTTAAATAACTGCCAGCCATTAATCAAGCAGGACGAATAAAACAATGCTAATATTTTTCTCATGGGCACTAAAATATAAATATACAAAATATAATGCAATTTAATTTTTTTTTAAATTTAAAAATATGGTAGTGAAACATTTGTGGAGTTGAAATATTTTGCCTCCAGAACCCAAAACATGCAGCCCTCTGTTTTTAGGGCCGAATTATTATAAAAGATAATTAAAAGACCTTGGTGCTAAAAGTACTCACTTTGAGATACTGTGGTTCCATTTTTTTTCCTTATGTCTACTAGATGTTGACATTTTAATCTTTTAGGCTTTTCAAAAAATATTATTACCTAGTTACATTTTGTTTTCAAATTGTACAGAACAAGTATAGTTGAGATTTCCAAGTGTAGATTGATTTTGATGAAAAAAAGTCACTCCAGTACTTTTTACTCTAGGATCAGCTTTATAATTTTTCCTATAATAGAATTAAATAACATTTTACACGTCTTTAGGGTAGCTAGTCCTAAATGTTATCATAGAACACATGTAGTTTTCCTAATGCCTATTGTATTAAAAAGCAAACGCCTGTCATTTAAAATATATGGCGGCCTAGAAATATTTTTTTTCAATATCTCATTTATCAAATATATATATATAAGGGCTGCGGAAATTAACGATTAATTTCTCGATTAATCGTTTACAAAATTTAACGATTAATCAACCCACCACTTATAAATGTATTGGAAGACAAAAAGTAAAATATTTCGGCGGATAAATATAAACTAATTTTCAGACGATTACACGAACATTTTGGTTTTGAACTATAGACTAACGTGAATGTTCAAAATGGTAATAAGGGTTATTGTGTCCATTGAGCATTGAGAGAAATCATTTACTTTTACCTACCTTGCAATGTTCCCTCTAAATTTCTATATCTAAGCTTCGTTGGTCTGTGTGCAAAGTTTTAAAAAAATTCGTGTGCAATATTTTACAAAATTTGCTGCGCGGTGATTTTAAACGCCTGCGTGGCGTCGGTCAAATATCTGCTCAGCCGCGATGCTTAAAGGGAACATTGCTACCATGGTTCTTACACTTCGTTTACATATCACCTGCAAACCAAACATCCACTACTGTATCAGAAACTTCAGCTGAGACAAACTAAAGCTATTACTATTATTAGAGCTAGTGTCTAGTACAGTCTAACTTGGTTGGTTTTATTGTCAATTTGAAAAAGACCCGCTCATCTTTTGAACCAAATAATTAATAATGTAATTACACATTTGTTTGCGTTGTTGGTTAAAAGATGACATAAAGGAGACATTCCAGTGTTAGGCCTATTTTGATTTTCGACTGGTGTAGGTGGTCCCAGACTCGCATCCGCAGATGAGTGTGCAAAGTACGCAGGCCTGGTATTAACTGCAGCTTAGTCCTTGCTGTGACTTGGCCATTGGACCAGACTCTATTGTAGTCTGGCCATTACAGTTGCAGCCTATCCTACCACGTATCTCATCTTCCAGTGAAAGGGTGCTCGAGATGTTCGATCCCAAATAAGTATTAAAACGGTCAACAACATCCATGTTGCAGTCGTCAATGGTGATAGTGGAGAAGGAGGCAGCATCCTGTGCCATAATGTTGGTTTTCTTTATGCTAATGGTCGGGCCAAACTCTTTGCAGACAGTGGAGAAGCTGGAGGATTCAATGATATGCAGTCCAAAGAAAACATTGATAAACTAGAACAAATTCCTAAAAAGAGCTGCACTGCAAGATTTATTACTGGAGAATATTTCAGAATATTCAAAACTGACAAGAGTAACACCATTAGTTAAATCATTAAACCTTGAAATACTAGAGGATAGAAGAATCAAGAGTAAATTGGTAATTATTTTATACATAAAGCGATTAATTCTAATTTAGAAATAAAACACAGAGATAACTTAATACAACCCTCAGATAGACATTAGGTTAAAAACACATTTCTTATTCCGTATACAAGAACAAACACATACAAGTTTTCTTTCTTCCCGTCCGGAATTCGGGCGTGGAATGGGTTGCCTGAAGAAACCAGGAAAGCCAACACTTTATCATCATTTAAAACTCTCATAAGAATACGGGACTAAACACAAACCATAGATAAACGTAGGGCGCAATAATCTTCTGTATAGAAGGAGCGTCTTTAACAGATAAGATAAGAAGGCGGCATCGTCTGCAAATAAGAGCTCGCGCAGCAAAGTCTTTCTTACTTTAATCTTGGCTCAAGCGGACAACATTAAATAATCTCCCGTCCTGGACTATATGGACTAATAGTAAATAAAAATTACAATCAAATATTATGTATATTCGTATTTTTACGCACCGATTCAGTGTCAAATTTAGTTCAAAGAAACAATAATGATGGCATCAAAAGAATGATTTTAGTAGCCTTTTGTTGACAAGAAATAATACAATAACATCACTAGAAATAATTTTACCACTTTTTTAGGGGTGAAAAAGTTGACAAAAGCTTATGATTTTTTAAAAAAAAGTAATTTTTTTTAAAAAAATGTAAACAATTTGTCTGGGGCCGTTTTGACTGGTCACCTTGCCATATCTATACTAATAAAAGGGAAAGCCCTCACTGACTGACTCACTGATTCATCACTAATTCTTCAACTTCCCATGTAGGTAGAAGCATGAAACTTTGGGAAGTTGTTGGGTACCCTGTCAAAACAAAAATTGGCGAAAAAGAATTTTTAAAATCTTGCTCATGTGGGGCCGGGGGCCCAAAAACATTTTTTTCCCTTATGTGGGCTCTATAAAAAATGAAAATCACCAATTTTCCTATTTCCCGTGTAGGTAAATGCATGAAACTTTGGAAATTAGCACATGCACCCGACGAAAATTGGCAAAAAAGAATTTAAAACTCACTCTCATAAGGGGCCGGGGGCCCAAATATAGTTTTTCTTATATTAAAAATCGACTCATCACTAATTCTCCAACTTTCCGTGTAGGTAGGAGCATGAAATTTTGGGAAGTTGTTGGGTACCCTCTAAGGACGAAAATTGGCGAAAAAGAATTTTCAAAATCTCGCTCATGTGGAGCCGGGGGCCCAAAAACATTTTTTCCTTATACGGGCCCTATAAAAATTGAAAATAACTTATTCTCCTATTTACCGTATAGGTAGAAGCATGAAATTTTTTGAGTACACGCTACCGACGACAATTGGCAAAAAGAATGTTAAAACTCCCTCTCATGGGGGCCGGGGGCCCAAATATAGTTTTTCTTTTTATTAAAAACCGAGGTAGGAGCATGAAAGTTTGGAAAATTGTTAAGTACCCTCTCCCGACGAAAGTTGGTGTAAAAGAATTTTGAAATACACACTGATGGGGCCGGGGCCCCAAAAACTTTTTTTTTCTCTTTTATATGAGCTATATAAAAATTGAAAAATCTATAATTTTCTATATATATAATTTTCTATATATTTCCCGAATAGATAAAGGCGTGCAACTTTGGAGGGTTGTTAAATACACTTCCAGGATGGTAGCATGTGAAAACATATTTAAAATATCACTTACTGGGGGCCTGGGGCCCAAATATAGTTTTTAATGCACTCATTCACTCAAATATCACTTATTCTCCAACTTCCCGTGTAGGTAGGAGTATGAAAATATAGGAAGTTGTTGAGTACCCTCTCACGACGAAAAGGAAATTTAAAAATCCAAATTATGTGGGGCCGGGGTCCCAAAAACTATTTCTCTTTATCTGTAAAAATTGAAAATCACTAATGGTCCTTTTTGCAGAGTATGTAGAACTTTAAACTTTAGGAAATGATTGAGTGCACTTTCTCGATGGTAACAGGTGAATATATATTTAAATTACCACTTATTACATGCCGGATGCCACAATGTACTTTTTCCATTAAATGAGCTATTAAAAACTGAAAATTACTGCTTCTCCCATTTCCTGTGTAGGTAAAAGTATAAAGCCTTCTGTAGTTGCTTAGTAACACCCCGCGATGGTAATAAGGAAAATAATTATATACATTTTAAAAAATTTCCACTTTTGGGTGGCCGGGGGCCCTAAACCTTTTTTCCCCCTAAAATGGGCTATATAAAACTAAATCAACACTAATTCTCCAAGCTTCCGTGTAGGAGGTAGAAGCTTGAAACTTTGGGAAGTTGTTGAGTACACTCCCGCGATGGTAAGAGGCAAAAAATATTAAATCCTTTCTCCCTTGAGGGACGACTGCCTAAATATAGGTTTTTTCTCATAATGAGCTATATAAAAAAGACGCATTTTTCAATAACTGAAATCCTAATTTACCGCAGCAAGGCGCGGGTAAATGGCTAGTCTATACTAATAAGAGGGAAAGCCTTGACTGACTCATTCATCACTAATTCTCAAACTTCCCGTGTAGGTAGACGCATGAAACTTTGGGAAGTTGTTGGCAGGAGCGGCGTTTGAGGGTGGCAACTGGGGCGACTGCCCCAGGCCCCGCGTTTAGGTAGGCCCCGCGTTTCGGTCCTGAACATGTCTTAACCTGGTTAATAGCCTATACATGTAGAACCAAAGAGTGGATGGTAGAACGTATGCTGGAAACAATAATCAAGATATTTCATATTTTTAAATACCATAGCATACTGGTGCTTAGCGATTTTTACTAGTACTCTGGCCCCGCGGGGTCATTGCTGGCACTAGGCCCCGCGCTTACCTAACGCCGCCACTGGTTGTTGGTTACCCTCTCACGACGAAAATTGGCGAAAAAGATATTTTAAATCTCGCTTATGTGGGGCCGGGGGTCCAAAAACATTTTTTTCCTTATTTGAGCTCTATAAAAATTGAAAATCATCAATTTTCCTATTTCCAGAGTAGGTAGAAGCATGGAACTTTGGAAATTTTTTAAGTACGTGCTCACGACAATAATTGGAGGAAAAAAGTTAAATTTGCAACACATGGGGGCCGGGGCCCCAAAAATGTTTTTTTTTTACTTATATGAGCTATATAAAAATTGAACATCACTAATTCTCCTATTTCCCGTACAGGTAGAAGCATAAAACTTTGGGAAGTTGTTGGGTACCCTCTCACGACGAAAATTGGCAGAAAATAATTGTACAAATCTCGCTCATGTGGGGCCAGGGGCCCCAAAAACGTTTTTTCCCTCATATGAGCTATATAAAAATTGAAAATCACTAATTCTCCTGTTTTCCGTGTAGGTAGAAGCATGAAACTTTGGGAAGTTGTTGGGTACCCTCTCATGACGAATATTGGCGAAAAAGAATTTTGAAGTTCACTCTCATGGGGGCCAAGGCCCCAAAAACGTTTTTTCCCTTATATAATAATATATCAATCATTCTTCTATTTCCCGTGTAGGTAGAAGCATGAAACTTTGGAAATTTATTGAGTACAAGCTTCCGACGATGATTGGCAAAAGAGAATATTAAAATTCGCTCTTATGGGGTCTGGGGTCCCAAAAACATTTTTTTCATTATATGGGCTATATAAAAATTGAAAAATCACCAATTCTAGCGGGTGAAATAATATTTACAATATCTCTTCTTAAACTGAAAATATCTAATTATCACATACCCCATTTAGGTAGAAGCATGAAACTTTAGAAAGATGTTGAGTACAATCTCCCGATGATAATTTGCGAAAGCGAATGTTTAATTCCCACCCATGGGGGTACGGGGCCAAAAAATAATGGGGCCCCCAAAAAGTTTTTATCCTTATATGAGCTATTTACAAATTCAAATAATTAATTCTCCTATTTCCCGTTTAGGTAGAAGCATGAAACTTTGTAAATTTTTTGATTACTTGCTTCCGATGATAATTGGCAAAAGAGAAAGTTAAATTTCCAACTAATGGGGGCTGGGACCC
The DNA here is from genome assembly GCA_002072015.1 of Radix auricularia. Lineage (NCBI taxonomy): Eukaryota > Metazoa > Mollusca > Gastropoda > Lymnaeidae > Radix > Radix auricularia. Next base: position 1,020,329 of record MUZC01001947.1, on the reverse strand, counting down.
CAAAAACTTTTTTTTTTCTTCATAATATGAGCTATATAAAAATTGAAAATCAATAATTCTCCTATTTCCCATATAGGTAGAAGCATGAAACTTTTTAAATTTTCAGAGTAGAAGCTCCCAACGAAAATTGGCAAAAAAGAATGTTAAAATTCACTTTAATTGGGGCCGGGGGCTCAAATATATTTTTCTTATATTAAAAACCGACTTATCACTAACTTTTCAATTGTCCGTGTAGTTAGGAGCATGAAACTTTGGGTAATTGTTAAGTACCCTCTCACGACGAATGTTGATGTAAAAGAATTTTGAAATACACACTCATGGGGCCTGGGCCCCAAAAAACTTTTTTTTTCTTTTATGACCTTTATAAAAATTGAAAATCACTAATTCTCCTATTTCTTGAGTAGGTAGAATCGTGAAACGTTGGGGAATTGATAATTACACGTTCACGATGGTAGCAGGTGAAAAAGTATTTAAAATATCTCTTACTGGGGGCCCGGGGGGGGGCAAATGTAGTTTTTTCCTAATATAAACTATATAAAAACTGAACATCAATAATTCTCCCTTTCCCCATGTAGGTAGAAGCATAAAACTTTGGGAAGTTGTTTAGTACAATCTCCCGATGATAGTTGGTGAAAGAAAATGGTAAATTCAAATTCATTGGGGGCCGGGGCACAAATATAGCTTTTTCTTATATTAAAAACCGACTCATCACAAATTGCACAATTCATCATGTAGGTAAAAACATAAAACTTTTGGAAGTTTTTGGGTACCCTCTCAAGACGAAAATTGGCGTAATATAATGTTAAAATTCACACTCATAGGGGTCGGGGCTTCAAAAACGTGTTTTTTCCTAATATATGCTATATACAAATTGAAAAGCACTATTTTTCCTATTTCTTAAATAGGTAAACGCATGAAACGATGGGGGTTTGTTAAATACACTTCCACGATGATAGCAGGTGAAAAAATATTTAAAATATCCTTTGCTGGGCACCATGGGCCCAAATATAGTTTTTTATGCACTCACTCATCACTAATTCTCCAACTTTTCGCAGCAAAGCGCGGGGAAATTGCTAGTAGATAAATAAATATATATATATATAT
>MUZC01001947.1:1006084-1018115 GCA_002072015.1 Radix auricularia | reverse complement strand
ATATATATATATATATATATATATGTTATCGTTTAATTTAAATTCAATCGTTAACTTATGAAAAATTGCCGAATAGTTGATCGGTAATTTTGATTAAAGCTGAAAATAAGATGCATGACGTCATTAAATTGAAAATTTCATAAAATGCCCATAACTTCAGTATTTAATTTTTTTTTAAAATAAGATTTTTAGACTCAACACTTTGAGGTATTACTAAATGGACCAGTTGGAATTACCAATGAGGATTACATCACACCACAAGGAGGACCGGACCCTCTGGTAAACCAACTAACACTAAATGAAATATAAGAAGTAATATTCACCATCAGGGCCGCCGCCAGGACGTGAATCCATGAATTTATTCAGGGGCCCCAACGGGAGGGGGCCCCGTCCAGCCTCGCTTGATTTTATTTTTCAAAATTCTCATTATGTGCGCGTAGATATATATTCAGAAAATTATTCAAGTGACATGTAACACAAAAGTTTTAAAAATTAGCTTACAACGAAAATTGACGGAAAAACTTATATTTTACAATATATATTAAATTTATACTTAGCTAAAAGTTACATTCAGGTTACTAAAAGTTATAGCTTTCATGCATTCAATTTACATTTTTAAAAATCTTACTTACTATTATTATTTTTTAAACATTTTACTTCAACATATTTTTAATTAAAAACCAATAAACATGTTATTTATTTTTTAAATTTGGCGTGAGACAAATTATTTTTTCAACTTTTCAAAATGATTTTTTAAATAAATATTTTTGTAAAGAATTAAGTTATTTATAATATTGTTGATGAGTATGTGTTTCTCCTCTAAAAGTACAAAAAGTTATTGAAAACGCGGGGAAAAAAGTTTTTTTTTTTAAAATTGGTCATCATTTTTTAAGTAAAATATACGGTATAAGTAAAGGCTTTAAAAAGTCACTCGAAAAAATGATAACTCGACTTCTGTTCAAGATGAAATTAGTGTTTATAGAAAGCTGACATCCAGCCCTTCAAAATGCTATAGAATCTATGTTTTAGCGATTTATGACAATATTTAAATAGATTGTTTTTCAAAGTACATACAATGTTATGTTGCATAGTGCCCATATATTAGTTATATAATTCTAAATGGATTGCATTCGTAATGTTAAGGTATTAAGAAATGTACGAAGTATTATGATGTTATGATCACGTACTTTTGAGCAGTCTTGGTATACAGGGTATTGTCATTACGGTTTTAGAATCTTAATAATTTTACGACGGTTGGGGTGAGTGGTCAGTAACAGGCGTAATACGAGACATTGCTTCCCAAAGTTTTGGCCTTTCTCCTAGCTCTTCTGTCTGTAGCCTCATCCATCCTTCGTTCCTCGGCTACTTTTACGCCTTCCTTGTGCGCCATGTAGATCGATCTTCTGCCTTACACTCCCAGTCACTTGTGCGTATTCTGGCTGCTTTCATGTTGGCGACCTGTCTTCCCAATGCCAGTTCTCCATATAGAACGTCCTTGCGGATGTGGCCAGAGCTCATACTTTTTACATGTCCTAGCCATCTCAAGCGCCTTTCACTAAGGACATAGAACACGCTTTTGATATTGGCACGCATCAGGACCTCCCTATTTGGCACTTGATCCTGCCATTTAATACCAAGGATGCGAAGCAGACACCTGAAGTGGAAGCTATTAAGTTTGCGCTCATGGGATATTTAAGTGGTCCATGTCTCACTTCGGTATAGCAGCGTACTGATGACGAAGGCTCGAAAGACACACAGTTTGGTTTTCTCTTTTAGCTTTGTGTTTTGCCAAACCCGTTTATTTAGTTTAACCGTTGTGGCAGCTACCTTGCCAATTCTACTGTTTATTTCATCCTCAATGGACAGTGTGTTGGAGACTTTGTATTCCAAGTAGGTGAAGCTGTCCACAACCTCCAAGTTTTCATTGTCGATATTGATGGTAGGAGGAGAACTTGTGTCTTGGGCCATGATGTTTGTCTTTTTCAAGCTGATTTGCAGGCTAAATTCTTTGCAGACCTTGGAGAAGCGTGACACAAGTTGTTGCAAACCAGTTTCTGTGTGTGCTATCAGTGCCCCATCATCCGCATAGAGTATAATAGCTCACGAATTAGGACATATGTCGTTTTGGTTTAGGCTCGGAGACGGGCAGTGCCAACCTTGTTCAACTCCGCTGCTGACTGGAAAGGCTTCTGAAGTAGCCCCACTAACTGCACTGTGCTCTGCATATATGTGTGCATGGAACTGCCTGATGATGGTGAGTAGGTGTGTGGGACAGCCGTTTTTTTTCTCCAGAATTCGGAATAGCCCGTTCTGACTGACTAAATCAAAGGCTTTCGAAAGATCCACAAAGGCAATGTATAGTGGCATCTGCTACTCTCTACAATTTTCTGGAGCTGCCGTATGGAGAACACCATGTCTATGGATGACTGACCATCGCGGAAAACGTATTGAAATTCTGGATAAACTTGGGATGCTGAACTGTGTAATCCCGTTAATTTGACAAGACCAAAGGCCTTTCCCTACAATATTAAGGAGTGTGATGCCGCGATAGTTTTTGCAGTCCCTTCTATCACCCTTATTCGTATATAATGTCACTATATTTGTATCCTTTAGGTCCTGGGGGATGAAGCCCTGTTCCCAGCAGAAGGTCAGAAGCTCGTGTAAAGATTGTAGTAAAGCTGCTTGTCTCTCTTTAGAGCTTCTGGTGGTATGCCATCATTCCCAGGGGTTTTTCTACAAGCTAGGCAGTCAATTGCTTTGCTAAACTCTTCCTGTGTTGGCACGATATCAACTTCTTCCATGGGTTGCATAGCGGGATGTCATCTAGAGCGGTGCTGGAGACTGTGACATACAGTTGCAGATAATGCTCAACCCCCCTCCTTTTTAGCTGTGCTGCCTTGTCTTGGATAATTTCTCCACTTTTGGACATGGGGGGGGGCAACTTTGGGCGTCAATGGGCCGCAGTTGCTTTTTTGATATTTTCGTAAATGGCCTTAGCATTGCCCATGTCTGCAGCTTGAGCAGAGGTTAAGCCAGTAGGTATTGGCGCATTGACGTGTGACTTGGTTGCTTTTAAGGCATGCAACCTGTCGGGGTAGGATTTTCCTTGTAGGCTATGAGAGCTTTCCTTTTGGCGTCAGTGACAGGTTTCATCTTGTCCTAATGTGCATCAAGCCAGTCCGCATTTTTGTGGGATTTTTTTTTACCAAAGGGGCCCACGCGTTCCCACTATTCAGGGGCCCCAAAATTTCTAGCGGAGGCACTGCCACCATGAAAAACAGCAAAGCCCCAGAAATAGACCTCATCTCTGCGGAATTGATAAAACATAGAGTTGCTGAACTACATAAGCGAATATGCGAACTTATATCCAGAATCTGGCAGGAGGAAGAAATGCCAACCGAATGGATCACAGCGCTCATAATAATCCCTATTCACAAAAAAGCAGCTAAGTTAACATGCTATAACTATATCTTATCTTATCTTATATGTTACAGACGCTCCTTCTGTACAGAAGATTATTGCGTCCTACGTATTTCTATGGTTTGTGTTTAGTCCTGTATTCTTACTAGAGTTTTAAATGATGATAAAGTGTTGGCTTTCCTGGTTTCTTCAGGCAACCCATTCCACGCCCGAATACCGGACGGAAAGAAAGAAAACTTGTATGTGTTTGTTCTTGCATATGGAATAAAAAAGGTGTTTTTATCTTTATGTCTATCTGAGGGTTGTATTAAGTTATCTTTGTGTTGTATTTCTAAATTAGAATTAATAGCCTTATGTATAATTACTAATTTACTCTTGGTTCTTCTATCCTCTAGTGTTTCAAGGTTTAATGATTTAACTAATGGTGTTACTCTTGTCAGTTTTGAATATTCTCCAGTAATGAATCTGGCAGCTCTTTTTTGGATTTGTTCTAACTTATCAATATTTTCTTTGGTGGATGGGTCCCACACAGAAGATGCATATTCTAGTATAGGTCTCACCAGGAATATCACTCCTTAATGATAAGTATAAAAATCCTCACAAAACTCATAGCAAGAAAACTTGAAAAGTATAGTGAATTGATATTAGGGGACTATCAATGTAGATTCCGACAGAAAAGATCAATTACAGATCATATTTTTACTATAAGATGTCTCCTGGAGAAATGCTATGAATATAATATCGACATACATCAACTATATATATATAGACTACAAAACTGCATATGATAGCGTAAATAGGAATAACCTATTCAACGCATCACAGGTACTTGGAGTCCCAAACAAACTAACTCGGCTCATATATATGACAATGACCAACTCCAAAAGTAGAGTCAAGATACAGGAAGATTACTCAAAGGAGTTCACAGTTGACCGCGGTCTCAGACAAGGAGATTCATTATCATGTATGCTATTCAACATCACACTAGAGAAAATCATTAGACACATACAGGTTAGTTCCAACTGAACCATAACTAACTACTTCCAGAGAGGCAAAACAGAACAAAGACCATCAGGAACCTTGTATAGTCAACCACTTCAGTACCTGGCATATGCAGACAATATAATGCTACTGGTGAGAAACAGGAATGACAGTTAAAGCTTTCAAGGAACTTGAAAATGCGTCTGCTGAAGCTGGTCTCATTATAAACGAACCGGTTACGAACCAAAGACGAAATACATGCTTATGTCACGAAACACCTATACTGATGATAATATCATCATAAACAAACACAAATTTGAGAGAGTTGCTACTTTAAAATATCTAGGGGCAACTATAAACGAACATAATGAGATAATGTCGGAGGTGAAGGAAAGGTTAACAGCAGACAACCGCTCATAGGGGCCGTCCTTAAATGACGTCACGCACCTAGGGGGGTCACACTTTTGTGACGATGCGTGAGGAGGGAGAGGGAGGGGGGTTGAAGAAATCTGACGTCACACCAAAAGGGTAACTTTAAATAAAACTTCCACTGAAATATTTGGTCTCTTAAAAATTAATTAATTAATTTTTTTTTTAAATATTTTTTTGGGTTAAATCAGTGCTTCTCTAAGTTCCGGTTGATAGGCCATCATATGCCAGTTGGCGTAAGTTATCAAGACATGAAAATTAAATCTAAGTATAATCCTTAAGTTTGAGAACGTATGAAATTGTTACCCTGCGCCGTTTGATGTTGACATCAAAGCATTTGTGATGTAACCGCAACTTCGTTTGGTTCACTCACGGCTGGAGATAGCGAACTTTTTTAAATCGGTTATCCCCCCCCCCCACACCCCTGAAACTGCAACTGGTGAATTTTACAAGCATGACAAGTGTTAAAAAAAGATCTGAATAGGATTATGTGCAGCTATTTTCAAGTAAAAACGACAAGGAATATTCTTTTTTGGNTGGGGGGCTGGGGGTGGGGGTGCGGAATCTATTTGATACAATTATAAACGCTTTAAGTTTGATATAATTCTTCGATTGGTACTTGGTCAAACGCCCCTGGCCATTCTAAGTATAATGATAAATGTGCCCCTTTACAATTAGTCAAAGTATTCATTAACTTTATTGAATGCATCAAATTCTTGACATCGCAATTCGAGAGGAACACAAAACAACTTTTCTTCTGAGCTGAGTTTTTAAGGCATTAATTTTAAATATGACAGAAATGATACTTGATACAGTCAAGTCATGTGGATTAAGATTATTGTCACTCGAGTCAATATAAATGAAAGTAGGGTGGATTTAGGTGTCTTCGTATAGTACGTAGGTAAGAAATCTACATAGTTGTCAAAATTAACAAATGCATTTTCTGGAAGGAACCGGTTCAATAGTGGGCATATGTTCCAAGCGTACACGTACACATGCCGTATTTGAATATATCTAGTGGATTGTAGTGGATGTTATATGTCCCAAATGAGTCTGCATTACCCCCCCAAGAATTCCCTTTTGACCCCAGATGAGGTAATTTACCCTGTTCGCAAACCTCTTTCTTACGGGATGCCCGTCAGTCAATTGAGGGAATTTTTAAAAATACATTTTAAAATTACTATTTTTAAATAATTTTTTGTCTAAACAAAGAATTTAACCGTGGTGATTAATAGTCAATGTTTAATTTGTATGCATTAAAATAAAATATAATCTAAGGATCAGTGGCGGATTTAGCTATAGGGCAGGGGGGCGGCTTTCCCCCCGCGCTCCTGTTGGGTCTAAAATGGCGCCCCCCCCCAAGACGCCCTCAGTGAACACTAAAAAGGTGTCACTAGAGCAGAAAAAAAAAGATAGCTAAACACGAAACTTCTAATCAACCCTTAACGTCAATACGACAGTATTTGCTTGCTAAATATTTCAAAACAGTAATATATGGTTTGATCAGTCAGGAGCGTCGTCAAGTGGAAAAGAATAGAGAAGTATTGAAATGAATGACAGACGTGACGTTTTTCTTAGAAAAATCAAAGTTTGCCATTCAGAGGACACAGAGAATATTCTTGCTTTAGTGAGGGTAGTTGTAGAAACATTTGAAATTTTCGTGAATTGTTATCTTTATTATCTAAATTAATATGATTCCATTTTAGACAGTCATCTAAAGTTTGAAAAGAAAAATTAACTTTATTTAAGATATGATTTGAAAATTGTTTTAATTCAATCACTTGCATCTGAATTATCGGCGATAATTGATGAAAAAAGTTAATTCTGCACAATTCTTTTCTTTTGTTATTGATTAAACCGTTGATATATATAAAATTGATCAGAATTCAGTTTCTTTACGTTCCGTTTTAATATCAGGACATATTGTGGAAAGATTTATAGGCTTTTATACAGGCCTGGATTAACCATTAGGCAAATAAGGCACTTGCACAGAGCACCAAGCGTTTTGGGGCACCACAAGCCCTCAAGAAAAGTGTGTATATTGTCTCAGTAGCTATGCGTAATCGACATGACAATAATGACATTAGCCAGTTGCAAATGTAAAATCGAGTCGCACATTAACCTTAAGTGTCAACCTCAGATCATAAAAGCGTTATAATTTTTTACAAGTTTAAAAGAAGACCAGACACAGAAAGGCGACACCAGAAAAGAAGCAGAAAACATAGCAAAGAAGAGACAAGAATTAGAATTTTCTCTCATGCTTGTCTTTTTGGAAGAAGCGTTAAATTTTCACAGCGTCAGTCAAGCTTTACAAAATGAGCACGTGAATTTGAATAAGTGTGCTGATTTGTATTCTTCAATAGCAGATCACTTGCCTGAATCTAGGAATGAATTCGACAGGTTTGAAGAAGCTGCAAAAGAAATAACACCAGGTCAACTTTGACCTGTAATCGTAAAAAAAGGTGTTCATAGATGGTGATGCCCCTGAGGTATCTCTGAATGTCAGAGAAAAATTCATAAATCTACTTTCTATGCCATTTTTGACAAACTTAAGGCAGAGATAAGTAGACAAGGACGGGTGCATTATGATACAGCAGTTCGATTTTTTTGTTTAGTCGATGTACCATAAAAATCTCAGTGTTTTCAAGGACTAATAAATGCTTATCCTGAAGATCTGTACAATAATTTATATACTGAATTACGAAAATTCCACTCATATATTCGTAATAAGTTTCTTGCATCAAAATCTTAATGCAACGCGTCCAGTCATGCTGAATTATACAAAGTGATAGAGACAACATCAAGTGTGATTTTCCAAATGTAAATATCGCCTTGTAAAAAAGTCAAAGTATATGAAACAAAAAATGGTTTCTTGTCTCTGCTGATGAATGAGGCAGACTTGTGCACAATTAACGCATATGATGCACTCAAAAACATTGCCAGATGTAAATCTGTGTGTGCATAATATCGAATATACAAGCGGTCATTGGAGAATCAGGGCCTGAAGCAGAAGGGGGCACCCATGTGGCTTTGTCCCAGGGCCTACAAGATGGCTTTATCCGGCCATGCTTTTATACTTTGGAAAACAGCAATGTTGCCGAATTTGCTGCGAATATTTTAGAGGAACTCAAAATCACAAAAAGGAAACATTGATATCACACTCTGTCGAGGACAGGTTTACAAAGAAAAAATCGTTGATGTCTGGAATTAAGACTGGCCTTCAAACTCAATTAAAGAAACATTCACCCAATGTCATCTATGTTCATTGGTGTGCCCATGTTTTGAATTTGGTCTCTATCGAAGCAATGTCTGTAAACAGTGATATGCACTTGTTTTTTGGCACAGCTAAAAGGTTGTATGCATTCTTTACATCTAGCTTACCACGTCTACATACTATTAAAGAGCATCATAAATCTCAATATGAATCAACAGTAGATCCTCTGAAATGACTTTCTGATACAAGATGGGGAAGCTATTTGTACAAAAGTTGTTGGATACTATCTTCGTGTTATAAAACTATCTTGCAGTGCAAGATCATTGACATTGCATTTGTAAAACAATTGATCGATGTTGGAAGAAATCTTGATTGTTATTAATTTCAAATGAACGTGATCAAGATGAGAAAGTTGACTTTGAATCAACGATAAATCATTTTGCTTCAATGAAATCACGTTGATAGGAATTTAATTAGAGTCCAGGGCTCTCTATAAATTCGTATAAACTAAGTTTCCTTCTTAGATCAAAAAATATACGATTGAAATAAACTTACGTTACCATTTTGAAAACATATCTGTTTATATTGTTGATTCTGCTTGACTTGTTTGATGATTTGGAAAATTTACTAAATTAGTAAGCTAATAATTAGTTTTTGCGGAATGATAGGTCATTAGTAAAATTTGGCGGGGCCCCCTAAAATTCTCCTAGCCCCCCCCCCCACGCAGACAAAGCTAAATCCGCCACTGCTAAGGATGTTAACACAGTTCGTTTTTTGAAGGCTCTTCCTGGGCATACCTAATAATTTTTAGAACACATTAGGGGCTCATTTTGCTATCAAATCAGTACTGAGAAAATCACGTCAAAACGGGAAAAGAATGCACCGGTACCTGGTGAAATAGAAAAATTCCTGCCGGTCGTCAAATACGTAAAGTTTGAGAAGCACTGGCTTACAATTTAATTCATGTCGTTTTACATAGCTTCAAGCGTGTTACGATATTACAATGTATAACTATACTAAATAAATACTTAAATGACAAAAAGTGATTTGAAACATACTTATTTTCAAATAGAAAAAAGGTTGTTTTTTTTTGTTTTTTTGTTTGTTTGTTTGTTTTTTTTTTTGGGGGGGGGTCAAAGTTTTGTGACGTATTATTGGAGGGGGGTCTACGATTTTGTGACGACGTGTGACGAGGGGGGAGGGGGTACAAAAATCGGCCAAAATTGCGTGACGTCATTTATGGACAGCCCCCTACTTCAGCTTACAAAAACTTTTAAGAAACTAAAACCTCTCAAAGGGAACAAAGAAAATAATATACACCACTATTATAAGGCCGGTAGTAACGTACGCTAGTGAGACTTGGACCCTGACCAAAAAGGCAGAGAACCTGCTCAACACTTCAGAGGGGAAAATCCTCCGGAAAATATATGGCCCTGTGATAGAAAATGATATCTGGAGAATTCGTACAAACCAAGAACTATACAATCTGTTCGAAGACCCACCTATGGTCACAAGTATTTAAAAAGGAAGACTACGCTAGGCAGGACATGTTTAAAGGATGCCAGAATATAGAGCAGCAAAAATTATTTACAGACCGAAACCAGGGGGCAGACGACTCACTGGTCTCCCAAGACTGAGGTGGATCGATGATATGTACACCAGCTGGGGGTTCGAGCATGGAGAAGGAAAGCCATTGATCGATCTGAATGGAAGGATGTGGTGGAGCAGGCCAGGGTCCTACATGCGCTGTAGCGCCACGGATGATGATGATTTACGCAAAGCTTGGATATAAGTAAAATTTGGCGGCGCCCCCTGAAATTCTCCTATCCCCCCACCGCAGACAAATCTAAATCCGTCATTGAAATGGACATAGTCCTGCTGGGGATTCGGGCATGAAGGGTTGCGAATCGTCCGTAAATATTTGTCGTAAAATTGCCTGCCCATAAAATTCCATTAAAAAAATTTCTTTAGTTCTTGACTAATAGGATAAAAAACCATCTCCTGTAACCAGGAGCGGCGTTTGAGGGTGGCAACTGGGGCGACTGCCCCAGGCCCCGCGCTAAGGTAGGCCCCGCGTTTCGGTCCTGAACATGTCTCGTCCTGGTTAATAGCCTATACATGTAGAACCAAAGAGTGGATGGTAGAACGTATGCTGGAAACGATTGTAAAGAAACGAAAGAGGCACTCTTGTAATCCTTTTTGAAGGTCAAATTCCGTAGCGTAGCTCTAGACGTCTTTGAAAGCATTACACCGTTAGCGGAAAATAGGTTAGATGTACCATTCAGCCAATCCCCTTTATAAACCGTTGTTTATAGACCAGAGAAAATAATGAACTTGTAATAATTTAATAAAAAGGTGACACGCGGTATTAAAATTACACAATAATCAAGATATTTCATATTTTTAAATACCATAGCATACTGGTGCTTAGCGATCTTTACTAGTACTCTATCTTATCTTAGATATACAGACGCTCCTTCTATGCAGAAGATAATTGCGTCCACAGACCATGAGAGATGATCTGTTGGCAAGTGATGCAGCGGTCACAGGCCACGACTCTGGCCCCGAGGGGTCATTGCTGGCACTAGGCCCCGCGCTTACCTAACGCCGCCACTGCCTGTAACTGCTCACATCAAACAGGTAACAGAATGTGAATTAAATGTGGCAAATTTTTGTCGCAAGAAAAAACTTGCAACTAAATTTAATGGACGACATCTCGGAAAATGTTGCAGATTGGTTTCCTGATTCAAAAAGGTCTAAAGATTTCCGCTCTAAACGAACAAAACGATCTATGGTGCTTAAAAATGTTATTTGCAAACTGTACAACTAAGATTTGTCCACTAAGTTGAGATCATTTCATTTTACTCTGTTGGTTGACGAATCAACTGATATATCAACCACAGAAAAAATGGCTATGGTGGTGATTTTCTTCGATGTTGAAATTTGTTCAATATAGATTTAATAGTTTAGTTGATTTAAAAGAAGCAAAAGTAGAGTTCATTTTTGCTGCAATCAAGGCATGACCAGACAAAGATAAAATACCACTGGCCAATGTAATGGCACTTGGAAGTGATGGAGCTAACGTAATGATTGGAGCCAAAAATTCCGTTCTTTCACATTTCAGAAGTGTACAACCAAATATATTTCATATACACTGCACATTCCATGTAGCTGCTCTATGTGCCGCTGATGCATGTAAAACAATGCCCAAATTTATTGAACAGCTATGCAGAGACCTTCACAGCCATTTTACACATAGTTGCAAAAGATTACAGCTGTACAAAGAGTTCCAAGAGTTAGTGGAAGCAGACACTCTACGAATATTGCAGCTGTGTTCCACGAGATGGTTGAGCCTGTTGGAGTGTATTAGTCGTATTGTTAACCAATATGATGACTGTGAGCAATGGACCGGAAAAAATTACTCCCACAATGAACGACAGTGTAAATGTTTCTATGTATGATCATAAGCAGGAGGAATTAAACACTGTCACTGATGATGAATGTCATACAATAAACTAACGTTATAAAATATGAGTATGGTAATAGAGACGTCCTCATATGGATACTTTACATTTTTTTAGCTACAAATACTATTATACAATGCTTGGATTATGCTTCATATTCGTTCGTTTTCAGGTCAACATTTTATGTTAATTGTGTCCGTAAAAAATTGTTCTTGTCCGCATATTTTGTTGAGAGTTCTTATATTTGTCATTAAATATTATTTTACTGAGTTGGCAACCCTGCGGGCATGTAGGACGAAAGCCATGGATTGATTCGAACGGAAGGATGTGGTGGAGCAGGCCAGGGCCCTACATGGGATATTGTGCCATAGATTATGTTTTACACTTAGGGGCCGTCCATAAATGACGTCACGCAATTTTGGCCGATTTTACACCCGCTCCCCCCTCTTCACGCGTCGTCACAATAAGTTAGACCCCCCTCCAATAATACGTCACAGGTCTTTGACCCCCCCCCCCCCCCCCC
>MUZC01001947.1:946943-994443 GCA_002072015.1 Radix auricularia | reverse complement strand
TTCCCAGTGAGAGTGACACATTCACATGGTTATTTATTCATGAGTTTTACGTTAGGTATTCAATCGATTTTTTTATTTCGCGCATGCGCAAATCAACATCCGTTTGCGTGTGTAAATTTTTTCAAGATATGTCTTAGAATCACCTGAGAAAATTATCGTCTGTGTAAACGCTCCTATTTTATTGCTGATAGGTGTTTAAGGCGTTTGAATTATAAATGTACTAAGCAGATATTGTGTTGATCAACTGATACGCTCAATTATTATGTTGAAACGATTGGATATTTTAACACTGAGGTGAATGATAAACTCAAACTAAATGTGTGCCAGTACGTACTGAATTGAATAGACAGTAGACAGGCATAGTGCATAGGCATAGGCTGGCATAGGTGACTGAATTGTGGCTACTAAGTACTAAGTTTGCTGATTTATAACGCTGTGTTGTGTAGTAATAATACTAGAGATTTTATAATGTTTTATGATGTCACAGAATAATTCAGATAATACAAGTTCAAAACAGGTGATTTGTTGAAAGCTGAACAGGATTATATAATAATTCATTTTCAAGATTCAAGGTATGTCAATGGTCAATGTCCTTAGACTTAGACCTTAGTCTTAGACTAGTCTTTAGGCTCCTTAACTAATTTTGTTCATATCTCTTAAAAACTTATCTTACTATGCCTATGCCAGTAACTGTGCATGCGTATGAATATGGAATTTGAATAGAACAGAACAAAATATATGATATGGCTATGGTCATGGAAAATGGCTGACCACTACACTATTAACTATTTTTTGTAATTCTCCTAGATCATCTAGTAAGTAGCCTAAGTAAGTAGTAAGTAGAATTATTTAGTAGAAGTTGAAGAAGACACATCATAAGTAAGTTGTAAGTAGTAGGCATATTATATTATTAATTATTATAATTATGGTTCTCTTTCATACTTTCTTGTTTTTTACTTTTATTCCTTCAATTGTTCCTTGCAATTCAGAAACTTTAAAAATTCTACCATAATTCTTAACATATTCATAATTATATCATCCTATTAACTATTAACACATAGTCATAGACATGACATAGTCATAGTTCACATAGAAATAGCCTATTCTCACACTCAACATTAAGTTTAAGTATGTGAGTGAATGCGTTCAAATTTTCACATATTTTATGTAATTTATTTATTATAATTATTTATAATATTAATTACTAATATTTAGGGCTTTTATCGATTTATTTAAATTTAATCATAATCGTTAACTTTTGAAAAATTACTCAATAATTAGGCCTAATCGATAATTTTAATTAAAGCTGAAAATAAGATTATTATGTCATTAAACTAAAAATTTCATAAAATACCCATAACTTTAGTCTTTAGTATTTAATAATAAAAAAAAAAGAAATTAGTAGATATTTAAATATAAGATAATAAGTAGTTCAATTTAATTAATGATTAACATCAATTAATGTAAATGGATTTTAATTTTGTGATTGTTAATTAAATAAAAACAATGTTTATGTTTTAAAATATCATTTTCCTTATAAAAACTGCCCATTTTAAAGCTTACTCTTTAAAAATCTTTATTTAAATTGAGAAGTTTGTACTTAAAAAAACAAACAAAAACCTATTATTAATAGCTAATTATTTGTTAATAAATCGGGGAAAAAAAATTTCTTTAATTTTCATTGCTATTTTATTGATTAAAATAATTTTAATCGATAAAATTTTTACCAATTAATTGATAAATTAATAGTTAATTTCTGCAACCCTACTAATATTGCTTACTACACTGAACTATTATTTCATTACATTTTTATATTGAGTATATTGACCACTGTCTACATTTTAAGTTTTAAATATTTGGCCAAGGGTGAATATTTAATAATAAAATATAAAAATAATAACATTATCAGTTAACCTGCCAGCTTTTTATTTTATTATTCTGAGTTGACTTAGTCAACTGAGTGATAAGTATTGAGGTGGCCCATGGGCCATGGAATAAACACTTAACTGTCATAACACTGACCCGACAGGCTAAAGACAAAATCAAAGAGGCTTTGATTGATGTTAGTTATGAATTCTAATATTAAATTGATCATTGATTGTCGATACGATGGTAGAAGTAAGATTATAATTGGTAGCATAAAAGTTTTTTTTAACAATCTAGTCCTACAGCTCTAATAGTGAATCTAGTTTATAATAATTCAGTTATAAAGAATGACATGCAAGCGGTGTCATGGAATAATGGGTATATAAAATACATGTACTAGATATTGATGCAGAAATGAATTGTATGATTGAAAAAATAAATTAAATCTTAAACTATGGGTTATTAGTTATTACTTACTTAAACCCTTCGGCTTATGCATTCATCAGTATCTAAAATAAATTTACATTATACATTGCATACTTTACCATAAAAAAAATAATTAAGTAAAAAAATTTAAAAAAAAAAACTGAAATGAAAAGAAGCAAGATGGGCACAAAATAAATGCAAAATAGAAGAGAGGAAAGAAGTATCAAATGTTACAATAAAATTCATAAGGACTAGTATTAGCTATTATAGACAATATTATTCAAATTAATAGGTCAAATCTAATCATTGTAAAATGTAAAATAAGACAGTCTTAGACTTAAGTATTATAATCTAAATATACATTTTTTCCTAGGCCTATTCAACCCCCTTTTATCCTTTACCAGTTTAGTACAAAGATATTTTAATAACAATATAGTTAATATTCAATAATGAACAAAATGGGGAGAAACTTCAATCAGGCTTATAAATGAGTAAATGGAAAACAGGTTAACAGCTAAGTTTTTATTTTTCATTTCTTTATAATCATTTTAATTTGTGTATCGTTTGTTTGTTGAGGAAGGCTCTTTGCCGAAATGTTTGCTGTTTTGTTACATCCTGTCAGACTAACTCATACCCTGTTTATCTGTTTTCCAATTATTAATATTCAATAACATACATAGATCTGGTCCACGTGAATATGACCACGAGCCACTACTTGACTTAGACCATTTAAACAGTAAAAAATATGTTTAGTAAACCTTAACTAATAAATTAATACTTAAGAGGATGTTTCATAATTAATGGTATTCCATAGCTCTCTCACAGTACTGAAACACTATTTTGAAGTATTAAAAAAGTTACAAAGGGACAACTTATTTAGCTTGAGTTGCATTAGATGAGAGTATGATATTATTCATTACTTTTTTATCTGTTGAAAAACAAAGAATTCACTCAATTTCTGTCTTGATTTTTCTTTCCTCTATTTTAATACTGTTATATATTTTTGGTGTAATGAAACTTAATCAATAGAAAACAAATATTAAATGCATGTAGAAAATAAATCATTATTCATGTGCTTTGCTAGTCCATAATGTCAGCATTGGTCATTTATATGATAAATAAAAATGTAAGTACATTTAACATCTTATACAGTCTTGTTTCTTTTGTAGTTTGTAATAACAGACAAATGTAAAAGTTAACAGTGTTAACATTCTGGCCAGGTGATAGTTGAACTTACATTAGTACATTTTGACTTTATGTGAATAACTATGTAAATAAGATGTCTAAATGTCTACTCGTCTATTTTTAAAAGGTCTTTTCCCTTTAAATTAAACTTTAAAAATTAGGCTACGTGAAATTTTAATAATTGGTTTTCACTTAAGATCTGCAGACTATTTATGGTCTTCAACTCTGCATCTCACTACTTGCTGTTCTCCCAAATGGTTTTAACTGTTTAGTATTAAAAGAGAATCTTAAAAGTAAAAGTTTAAAAAAAAATAATTAATTAGTAAAAAAGAATAATAATGATAGAAGAGTGATTCGTTGCATTTGTTTTACTCATGAGACCTGTTTCAGAAACATTTTGGCATGGAGCAATTAGGTCTAAGGTTCCTGGAGAAGCTGTAAAGTCTCAGAGAACTGATTAGGAACCAAAATTATTTCAGACAATAAAATTATGCTAGTAAAGTTTCAGGGTGTACATTTTTGGTATTAGTGTGAGCATACCAAAGAAAGACTTCAAATGCATGCAGCTACTGATAAGTCTGTCATTTAAGAGACATTAAGTATTCATACACGTTAAGTTTGGTCTCATGCCGGCACCCCCATGAAAATTGCACTCTCCGGATTGAAAGACCAAAAATTCTTATGTGAATGGTTATGGTCAAATGGACATCTGAAAATAAAATTTATATTTAAAACTCCAAGAAAATAAGATTTAGAATTTAGACATTGTTTATCGTTCGTTCCATTTTGTCCTTTTAAACAATTTCATTGTACTAATTTGGAAAGAGTTTTGATCTGATTTTACTCATTGTTCATGGAATTCATCATAGAAGCCCGCAGTATAGGAATTTTAACATGATTATATACTATTATCAACTAACCACACCCAAACTTGTGAAAAAATTTCTGACTGCCATCAACTAGCTGACGTTGGAATGCTTCCACTGGCTGAAAGCAGTTTAATGTTAAAAAATATAAATGACCAAAATATAGGTGACCAAAACAAAAAAACATTAAAAACTATATTAACATAGGTTTAAAAAGAGTTTTAAAAAAATATTCAAATAAATTAACAAACCGTGACAATGTGAACACAACAGCTTCACTGGTATTGGCAAATACATTCTGGCGGTATATTTCTTTTGTTCAGACTAATTGTACGTGTCACTTAAGCCGACCATGGGATAGATAAGGAGCCTCCAGGCCTCGTCTGGCTTTTGTAAGTGTAAGTAGAAACCATGATGATCTTATGTAGAAGGGGTTCTCACTCGCCTTCGTCATACTGTATCTTTCCACTCCACCCGTCTATTTTGTTAAAGGTCCGCGCGACTGGGCGGGGATCTTATCTCCTACGTGAAAGTGAAGTCTCGTGAATTCTTGTTTAAATTTAGACTTTGGATTTATATAGATGAACTTAAAAAATTGTTGACTGATTTGAGACGCCTTGTGTACTGTGTAGGAATGTAAGCCGCGCTGTATAGGGCCGCCCTCATTGTAATGTAGATCCCGTTTGTTTGTTCTCTGGACTCTGCCCATTGGTGTGCCAATTGTGGAATGGTTCGCTGACCCTACTCCGCATACTATTTTGTTGGCTGCTCCGCGTCATTTATTTACAAGAATGAAGTGATTAGGAAGCATGGATAAACTCTTTCATTTGGAAGTGCCAAAAGTGTCTT
The DNA here is from genome assembly GCA_002072015.1 of Radix auricularia. Taxonomy (NCBI): domain Eukaryota; kingdom Metazoa; phylum Mollusca; class Gastropoda; family Lymnaeidae; genus Radix; species Radix auricularia. The sequence goes on along the minus strand of MUZC01001947.1, from coordinate 989,251 downwards.
GGGGTTTCATATCGTCACAGCTAAGACAGTGATTTGTGGGCGTGGAGGCATGCACTTGCCGATCATTATACGTTTTACTTAGCGAACCGTGATTAAAGAGACAAATACTAAAGAAAATAAACAAAATAGTATCGGAGCTGGGTAAAGCTCACTCTCACTTTTGTTGGGGAGTTGGTTATCTCTGGTTATTGGTACAAATTTAAAGTCACGTAGTCACCAGCTCTAAGTATGTTCTTATTTCGCAAAAAGTATTTTGGACAAGCGTCTAATGAATAGTTGACTTTCTGTCTTCAGCAGGGCATTGCAGTTGATCGTCTCACTCGTCACCTTGTGTTTAGCAAACACAGTTTTCGAACACTATGAAAGGAGTAGATACTTGAGGTGTATACACAGTTTGTTGGCACTGACTGTGCTTATTTGCCGTGGTGAAGTTTGTATTAGCCTCCGTTCAAAGGATGTTAATTGTTAATTATCTGAAGTCGTTGTATGACAAAAAGGATTAGCTGATTGCAACTAGTTCATGTCGTGTACAAAGTACATCATCAACCCACAGCTTAGACGACACCATCGTTATCCTTGTTTATGAGGGACGTTGGAGAGGCCCGGTGTCATGATTTCCTCTGCCTCTACTCTTTCACCATATACAGTGGTGGTAAATCGTAGTGCTGTGTTCATAGATCACACTTTAAGATAATAAACACTTGCATTAAGTTTAAATGTGTCATGTTTTGAAATAATCACGTCATTCGTGACAAACTCAAGCTGGGTCTACACCAAACTTCAGAGACTGGTACTTTTGACATATCTCCACCATTATGTGATCAAACGTGATGGGGATTTTAATATCTGCCTTGAACTCGGTGTCTGGCCTCGTTTACCCCGCAGTCCGAATCAGTTCTTTGATATGTGATATCTCTCTTTCTTTTATAAAGAGACACTGGGCACCTTGGTGTCATCATTAGTATCTCGTTTAGAGATATGACATTTTCTGGCTCCATCTCGGATTTAATGTTGACGCTGTGAAAGGACGCGTCAAATGTTAATTGGTCTAGTGGGACTGTGGAACATCTTGTTGTTAGTGTGACGACATTTTTAATACTGATTTCTCAAAATCTTGATTTTTTTTCTTTCTGTGTGACACTCTAAAGATGTAGCAACCATTTCCAAAAGATCTTTAAAAGAAAATTAAAAAAAAAAAAAAGAAACACACAATACAAGCGTTTTTGAACGCCTTACTTTATGAAGCAACGTTATCGCCAATATTCGCCCAATCATTGATTTTTCATTTATAAACAAAAAATTATCTGACAGTGGTAAATGAATTTTTGCGGAGATGACGCATAGAAGCGTAGAGTATATAATAAATTATAATATGCAGTCTCGTTTTCGCCTGTTTTCAATTTTACTATTTATCTCAAAAAAATTATAAGAAATGGGAGACCTTTCTATCTGACAGGAATGTGCTGTGTGCGAGAAACGTAGATAACACACTGTTTATAAATCGTAAGAATTTGCTTTATGCCTACGTTATGACAGCCTTAAAGGCATAGTTGGGATTCGCTTCTTTTTGCTTTCTGAACAAACAGTCCTTCATTAAAATAATAATTTTAATGAATTCAAAAAGTACAGCCTTACTCTCACCATCTTTGCCTAGGTCACTTGTCTGCCTAAGTGTAATCCATTGAAATGGCTGAATGAGATCTTGGAGGGCAGATGAGATATTTCAGTTTACTTTGACTTTCTTGCTTATCCTACTAGTTACTTCTAAGTTTCTACTGTTCATCTTAAGTCCGATAGACCAACCTCTAAACCTTTGTGGTGCACCCTATAATATAACTGATTTCAGAAGCAGAGATCATGTGGTTGTTTTTTCAAGTAGGATACTGTGTTCATTGGGAAACAGCTGACAGGTAACGACGAGGCTGGTGACTGACTAGTCGCGTTTTGCGCTCCCGACGGGAGGCCGTGTTGTATTTCTGGAGTGTGGGAATAAGGCTTTTGACAAACAAAATGCGTCGTTAAATTATGGTCATGAAGAAACGTTAAGAGAAGTCAGAGTTAACATTAAATATACCTAAATGTGAATTAAAACTACCCAGCGCTGCAAGTTTTAAAGAAAATTATAAAAATTTCATATTGAATCAGAATAATTTTTTAAAATCCACCTGTATTGGGAAATGTTGGATTTTTCTTCGTAAGAAACAAGTGTTTTTAGCTGTCCTTTTAAAATAACCAGGGACATTCTGTTTATTTCTTCAATCTCAGTAATAAGCATTGCGACATTTTGGTATCTACTTTAAGACTTGCAAAAAAATTTAAACAAAATTAGAAAAAAATGAATTGAATCGGTACTGTTGATGACCTATCCCGGAGGCATTTGTGGCGGCCTGACAAGTGAGAACAATAACAGTTAACGTCGTACGATTGGATTGACATTTTTAATTCTCACATAAACTCAACCAGGGCTCGGATAACATCGGACTAAATGATACCATTTTCTAACGTGTTCAGTAAACGTTGGCTCCATCGGATTCTCTTAAATCATCAACTTAAGACGAGCTATGTATGCTTAGTTGCTTTAATTGCGGATTTCTGATCGTTTGGACCAATAACGAAGAAGATCCTATCCTGACATTGGGCCCAGCGCTAAGACTAAGATGGAGAGACGACCGTAAGTGAACATTTAAAAAAAAAATTTTTAATAAAAAAAAAAAAGGGTTTCCGTATAGTAATAAGTAAAGAAAATAATTCTTCACTCAGCTCTACTGGCCTTAGCTCACTTATTATATTCAAACTCATACCAGTGAAGACAACGCTTGTAAGATTGTTGGGGAAAAGAGTTTTCAGTTATGGTATTTATGGTATGGTTCCGCTTGGTCGCACACTTACAAAACGTCCGGAAAATTTGACCCAGTCGGTTCTGCAGGCGGTCGGTGTTGTGCGTGTGGAAGGGGGAGGAGGGGGAGTCAGTATGCAGGTCCGCACTTCTTTTTTTACAGCGCAACTCATTCATGTCGTGTAATGGTAACGGTACTCGTCACAGTTTAGTTTCGTTGAAATCAAATAATCGTCGTCTAGAACTGGGATATTCATATTGCAATGCGATGGAATGGCCAAAACAAAGCTACGGCTGTATTCTTATTACGATAGAGATGTAATTACCTAGACAGCCTTAGTGTTCCTTTTGATGGATGAATTTCATAATTGAAAAGAAAATTAAGTTGAATGGTAACTTACTTTTCCCAGTTAAACATATAGCACGATCACATGTTATGCATCAAGAGTAGAGTGCTGTCTAACTCTAGTCTGTTCTATTCAAACTGTTGCAATGCCTAAAAGATCCTTATGTCTTGGCTCTGATTCATTCCTATATTTTTCCTCCAGAAAGGCATGAGAAGTGGTTTATATTTGATGTCAGAGATTTATATATAAATACTTCTTTTTTTTCGGGGGGGGGGGGGGGGGGTTGGGGTTAGTAAGCGCGGGAAAGGATGGGGAGAGGGGTTTATGGCAAGACAGGGNTTGGTGTTAGTAAGCGCGTGAAAGGATAGAGAGAAGGGATCATCGCAAGACAGAGTGACAGTGGGACATAATGTGTGTGTGTGTGTGAGATAGAGAGCGATATGGAGAAAACACATCCCCATTCAATCATGTGTTACAAGAACTTGTATATATACAAAGGTTAATAAGTTCAATGGGACATACTTGTGTCAACAAATCCAAAGACAATACTTCTACTTTGTTAAAATAAAAATTAAACGTTTCGTCAAATTACTTCATTAGTACATTATTTCATTTTACATAACATTCCTGACAAGAAAGAGAAATGGCTTTTATGCAGGTTGGCAGTTTTGGCTTATACTTATGCCGTAAGGAGTCGGGGTTGGTGCTTTCCGCCGGGTTAGCCGCAGCTTCTTGTTGCTGAACAGACGCATCGACGACAAAAAGGGCCCATCTCTAAATGCAGCTATGTCATTTTTAATGACGATGCCTACTTCACCGCAACTAATTTGTCTTAAGTTATTGACACCCTCCACCAATGTTTCCTTCAAGGTTCGTTTGAAAAATAAATAAATATATATATATATAAATAACGTGTGCACATTTTGGTGTGAAGAATACACCCTTCAGACACATAATTTATTACCATTATAAAAAATTTGCAGCGCGGTAATTCTAAACTGATGCGCGATGTCTGACAGATATCCGCGCAGCTTTCAGGGAACTTTGCCTTCCACACACACACACACATCGCCTCAAATCCCTGACTCCCAGCCTTAGACGCGTTACGTCATATATGGATGGTCCCTAAGGAGGACATTCTTGTATACTAATTTAAAAGAAAAGCCATGTGCTTATTTTATTTATATTCGTGACCACCGCTCTTTTCTAACTTCATTTATTACAGCAGTATTAACACCTTTTCCCAGACATTTGTTGTTAATTGTTTTTTTATGTTAAAAGGGGGTTTTTGCAAACACTTGAGCACTGATAACTGGCACTGGCTGAACAGATCTGGCGTGTTATCTCCGGCGAGTGGAGTGTCCTATCTGTGTCCCATTGATAATAACACCACGGCCTGTACCGTGCTGAGTTGTCGCCCCAACACCGGTCCGTTTAGCATTCCTTTGGCGTGGCTTCACGTGTGTAGGGAATCAAGTCGCCCGGCCCGCCGCCCTATCCCCTCCCTCGTTTGCTTTGATGATGGCGTTGCGTGTGTGGCTCCCCACGCCCCACCTAAATCTCGTCATCCCGGTAACACCTGGGAACCACAGGCACTATATGAGCGTAAGGATTGTTTGTCAGATACATTTCAAGCTGGTATCTCATGAGTTGACCTGTCTAACCGACTGACCAGAATGTCGCGTCTGAAGTTGTGGGTAAAATAAAACAACTTCGCACTCTTGGGTTACAGAGTCTAAAAATAATACACTGAGCTGTTAGCCCTTAAAGTTAATTATAGTAATACTGGCGAGCTACGAAATAAATTCTGTCCATTTCAGGCCGTGAAGAGAGTTGTTACGTTCACGAAAATCGATTGGCATATTCCTAAATATTAGATCAGCCGCCATGAAATTTAGGCATCATTGACAAGCACAAGGAGACCAGAAATAGCAATATCCATCAACAGCTTGCTGTGTGCCTCCCCACCCCAGTTAGTTTGAAGACCTCGAGGGAAATAGATTCTTTCAACTGGGGTTGTTGTTTTTTAAATCTCCATCGTGTACAAACTCTAACCAGCTTGTTGCAGGTTTTTTAAGCAGTGGATAAAGATCATTAGAAAATAGGACATAACCCTAGAAAAATCTCAGGATTTACTTCTAAAGATCACTCCTAGCATTGTAAAGGCTCATGCACTTTCATAGTCATAGGTTTAGTCTTAGTCTTAGTGAATATTATGGATCCTTGACACTGATTCTGACATGAACTGTCACTCGCACCGAAATTTATACCTTAAGTTGACATTAAGCAGGTCACATCAAATGAAAGCTGACGGGCTTTGTTATTGAATATCTAAAAACAAATTAAAGAATTCAGATAATTGAAAACTTGATGGTGACAGAACTTTGAAGAGTAAGGGAGGAGTTAGTGTTGTGATCTGGGATGAAAACATTTACGCCTTTTTAAGTGTCCTTTCAAATTTTTAACTTTCCTGTGGAAGAATTAGTTATTAAAATAATTTTGTTTTATTAACCAAATTTTAAATGATTGAAGGCTTAAAAGTGGTAGTTGGTTAGGTTAATTGAAGCACTTATAGTTTAAAGTATTTTTACTTAAATTCAAAGATACAAGGAAACGTTGGTCTTCTTTCATATGAAAAACTCAAATACAAATGTTAGATTATTAACTTTACAAAAATTTGAAAACAATAATATAGACACACTTTGGGTTGTGAATTAACAATGACTTGAATGAGGGAATCCAAGCAATCTTTGAAATTAAAGTTGTTGTAAATTTATAATTATTTTAAATAAAAAACCTAGCGAGTTATTTGTCTTTGTGTTTTGGAGATTAGAAGCCTTATGTTTATTTTATTTTTAAATAAAATAATTTTATATTGCATTAAATAAGTTGATGCTTAATGTTTCTATATTATCCAGAAGAGTAAAATTAAACTATCGAGCTAGATCTTAATTAGTCCATATCATGTCCAATATAAGTACAAGGGGCTTACATTTCCAAATAGCCTGATTATGATGTATTCACATGGGGTTTAATCCTCTTGTTGGATTTTGTGTTTGTGTTTATTTTCTGTTTTCTGTGTTTTCATATTTTAGCACTTTTGACCTGTAAAATAAAATTGCAAATAGCCTGCAAGTAAACTAACATTTTCCAATGAAATGCAAGTAAACTAACATTCCCCACAGCCTGTAGCTAAATTAAAAGTTTAAATAGTAATAGTCTTTTGGTAAACTAAAATTCCTCATAGTATGTAATTTGATAACATTCCCCTCAGCTTGTAAATAATCTAACATTCCCAACTGCTTGTAAGTAAACTAACATTTCCCACTGCCTGTATATAAATTGAAAATTCCCTAGGGTATAACTGATAATCTTTGAATGTTTTGAAATGTGGAAAGGAAGCTGTGCTTCAAAAAAGTATTTGTAACCCTGCTTTCTACATGCACATGTCCCCACTTCAAAAAAAAATTTAACTTTTTAGCTATGAATAAATTCCTTTTTAAAAAAACCAATGCAATAATTAAGAAGTGGATTTTCAAGAGCATAGTAGTAGCTGCACTTATGATGTGGTCATTGTGTTGAGTGGCCAATTATATCTACTGATCATCCACTTGCCTCTAAGTACTGAAGTGCTCTTTGAGCAGAACCTTATGTCGTATATATTGGTAAATAAATATGCATATTTTTAAAATGTGTATTTCTTACATTTTTTGAAACATTGTTTTGATTGAATCATTTAAGGATTTGAGAAATGCACAAATAGCAATTTCATTTTAATGTCCATTTGTACATATATAATTTCAGGAGCAAAAGGTTTGGACGGTACAGAAGTATAATGCAAAGCCTTAGACGAAGGCTTAGCTTTCGAAAGAAAAAAGACCATGTCCCGGAATGCTCAAAGCCTCACCAGTGGCAGGAAGACGAAAAGAAAGTTCGTGATGGAACCTGCAGCTTCCAAGTGAGAGTAAGTATTTTCACTTTATTAAAAAAAAAGTATCTTTTTTAAATGATAAAGTAATTCACTCCTCTACTTGTTACCTTGTGTTTAGAAAGTCATAACTATTAGAACCATTAGTCTTGTTTTGCACTATTACTTTTAGTTTTTACTTTAGAGAAGACATTATCCGAAACGTTTACTGTTGTATTAGTTTAATAATAAGGCTCAAATTTATTGTTTTCATTGCACAATTTGTTTGTATTTTTTATTTTAATTCAGAGACCTTGCTTTAGAATTTAAGAGCAACTCAAGTTTAAACATCATACAATTTAGGGCAATATCTATATAAAGTAATTGTTTACAATAAAAAATTAAATGAATGTGTGAAATCATAAATGTTAAAAAGATGAATCTATTTTAGTGACCACTAAAAATGTTGAACTTTCCCCAGTACTTGGGCTACATTGAAGTTTTTGACTCCAGAGGAATGCATATATGTGAAGAGGCTGTCAAGGCATTAAAATCAGTAAGTCATAATATTTATTTTAAGAATTGCTTTTAAAAAAACTTTATTAGAAAAGTAACAATTTATTGTTAGCCAAAAATCACTTATAAAACGACAGTTGAATCTATATGTTTGTTACATATAATATAAAGTACTGATGGATAAATTGGTTTTCCATGCATCTTTTAAAAAAAGTTTCATTTCAATTATGTCTTTTTTTACACATTTGTAAACAGCTTGAATAAAGACAAAAATGAAAGTTTATATTTTTTAAATTTAAAATAAGAAAACTAAATGCTTTGAGAATTCCCTACAATTCAATCAATGCTGTTGTTAGTATAATTCTTTTGAAATGTTCTTACTTAAACACATGCAGGATCTCATCAGAAGGATTTTATTTTCTTAAGATTTAAGAATGAGGAATAAAAAAAAAAGGATCAGACATTAAACTGAAATAAATGATAAATAAATAAAGAGTTTCAAGACTTCTATGTTTTTAAAGATAAAAGTCTCTATAATAGCACAGAGAATACTGAGCTGGTAATATTCATATTGATTTTGTATTTTGTGCATCACTCATTTTGTATGCAGTTGTGCATGTGATGATAAGTGTGTGTGTGTGGTGCAGAGACACGTTGGTTTTAAATTTCAGGCTCCAGTCAGTTATTAATTGGGATTGGAAAGTAATTTTTAGCAATTTTATGCAAAGAATGATTTTTTTTTTTTTTGAGTCATTGTAAATTTAAAGTTTTTAATTTTGGATTCCAACATTTTAAAAAACTTTTTGCACCTGCACGGTTTAATTGTTTTAATAATGAGTATAATTTTAAAAGTATTAGTGCATAACTCAAAGATGGATCTTAAAAACTGGATTTGAAGAGCTTATGAATATTTTAAACTACTCTACATAGTTAGATATAAGCCTGCATCACATTAAAACTGCTTTAAAATGGCATATTTTTGCAAAATCCCACATATAAGCCTGCAATACAATTGTCTAATTTTACTTCATATTTTTGATTCATAGAAAATTGTTACTGTAAAGATGTAAAATGCTTGTTATTGCTAAGAAATCAGACCATGTACCAATGAAGTTGGCTTCACCGTTAGCGTTAGCTTTGTTACGGCTTGCTACTGGTGCACATACCACCACTTTATTCTATGCAGTTGCGTATATAAATCTAAACACAACTCTATGTTTGATTACACGTCTAGAGAGAATTCCTGTATTATTAGTTTATAAATAATAGATAAAGGAACACACAGTGTGCCCAGACAGAAATCTATGTTTGATTACACTTCATGAGATTGTTATTATTTATAGTATTAGTTATAGGAAATTTTTTTTTTTTTTAAAGTATTTTTAACGCTATTTCCCTTGGGAAAAATTGCCTTAATATATTTTAAATGCCAGGCCAGTCTATTCAAGCTTTTAACAGCAACTCCTCCTGAACCATACCAGATAGAGGGTTGGGGTCTTTTGCAAATATGTTAAGGAGGTCCCAAGCATGTGCACGGGCCTAATAAAATATTGAAAAGGTTTACTGGATTTCCTGATTTCATGGAAAATTTAAAAAACCAGAAAAAATATCAGTATTTTGTCAATTTCTTGCCAACCATAACTTTGTCGGGTTAAAACAAACACCAAACGGTAGCTAATAATATTTAAAACAATGCTGGAGAAGTATTCTTTTTTTTTTTTTTTTAAATTTCCGTTCAACTCCCGTTATTTTAGCAGCAACTTGCAGATACCCATTATTTTGTTTAGTTTCAAAATTATTGATTTGAAATTACTTTTAATGTAATCTAGAATTATATTTAATGGGGTTTTCCCGCTTTGTGAGTGCTAATGTTAGATTGTTGTGCAGTGCACATGTTATTGACACATTCTTAGTGTTATGTAGCTGAGAGGTTGTGAAGTCATATTTTGTTTAATTTTAAAATTACTGATTTGAATGATTTCTCTTGAGTAAAAAAAATCTGAAATTCTGTGTTGGAAATTGCGTTTAAACACTCATTTGAGTTTTTATTACTTGTTTCTTAATTTTATGCCATTTTAAACTTTGAAAATGAATTCTCCATGGTAATATTCATCCTCAGTAAAATTATCAGCTATGCATACATTAAATTCTTTGAATTGATATCTCTGTATATATATATTAGTACTCTTGACACACAACCAATTAAAGAGTCCGATAAAATGTGTGGCTGGAAAATTTGCTTTAGTGTCTGTCCTTTTGTCCATTTTGTTTTATGCTCATAAAACCCGACCCCCTGATTTCAGTATCATATTTTATAGATCTAAATTCGGCTTATATGCAAACAATAAAATTACCGTGGTGCTTAATTTTGTTATCTTTTCCCTTTAAAAATAGTTTTTTGTTTTGTTGTTTTATTATTTTCTTGAAATGCTAGTCATATGCTTCGAGAAGAATATCACCATTCTTTCATTATTTCTCAGCAATGTAAAGGAAAATATCAGCGAGCTGTGCTGTATGTCTCTGGAGATGCATTAAGGGTTGTAGATGAAATAAGCAAGGTATGAAAGATTATTCAAAATTCTTATAAGCAATTACCTCTTTAACTGTTTGTAATATCCTATGTAATTTGGTTGTTTTTTGACTTTGATATTTAGTCACACACTCACTTGTCATAAGTCTGACAATGTCCCAGCTTTATTCTATTAATCATATAAGACTGTAAGACTTGATTTTAAATTAAATAACTTTTTACCATACCATTTTTTAATCTTTTTTCCAGAGCATGATTGTTGATCAAACCATTGAAAAAGTGTCCTTCTGTGCTCCTGATCGAAATCATGAGAAAGGCTTTGCATATATTTGTCGAGATGGAACAACTAGAAGATGGATGTGCCATGGATTTCTTGCTGTCAAAGAGTCCGTAAGTGTCAGTATTATTTTATTATAATTTTAGATGTGACGTTGTCATGGTCGTAGTTTTCTCTTCAAGATTATCAGACTAGAAAGCAATTTTCTGAAGTAGTACTTGGCAGTGCAATGCTAACTTTTGGTAAGGACATCTTTTCAGATTAAATTACCCTTTCAGTTTGTATTTTATGATGGTTTTTTACGCTTACTTTTTATAGCATTTAAAATTCAAGATTTACTTGAATGCTAATTAAGCTTACAGTTTAATGCTTCTGTTCAGCATTTTTTAATGTCTAGTTTTGGTATATATTTCCATACAAAATAAAGCAACCTAATAAATCCATTTTTAATGCAAGGAGACTAGTATGAAATGAATTAAAATATTTTCATGGTCCGTTACATATTGATTGTTTAAATTATGACTACCTAAAAGAACATTCAGTAGAGATTTTTCCAAAATTAATACTTTCTATTAATGAAATTTCATGATTTGGAGCAGTTTAAATTAGCCATAAGAACAATAAATATCTAATGATTACATTAATTAAATAAACTTTTAAATCTATACTTTTATATAAAGGTGCTTCATATAGAAAAAAATCATCTATAGGCAATCATATAACAATCATCATTGTTACATTGAAATAAAGCAATAAAATTATGTATGGTAATAATTTTTAAAAAAGAAAAAAGCAAGGGCTAATTGTTCACTAGTCATCAAAACAATCTTATTTTATGTTAACCATTATAGTTTGAATGGAGAACCTTTTCAAAATATTTCACAAATTTATGTGTTTTACATTCAACTATGGATCAAAGTGAATATCAATGATTTTTTAAAAACATGTATTTTAAATAACTATACAATTTCTTTGTTTCTTTCTCCTACAATGCGGCAGATGAATGAAACATGCATGGTCATTATTGTTTCAACTAAGTTTATATTTTAAAAACGTTCTTTTCTGTCAACACTAAAAATTTCTTGCAAATAAATATTCACCTATTGCCCATGGAATTGTTGTCAGTGGTAGATTATGTGACAAAATAATGATTAAGAGAAATACAGCGAGATAATTTTATTATTTTGAATGTTTATTCTTTTATAAGTGAAGACTACTGAAAATCCAAAGCTAATAAGTTTATGAACTTAAAAACTTTATACAATGATTATTTTGAAAAATTCTTCTTATATTAACTCTCCATGGCTGCGTACAATGGTACTGTTGAAGTCAAAACTAATTTGTGTCTGTATATTTTTAAAATGTATGAGCCATTCAGTTTGTTTTATAGTTTAGGATGTTTCTTTTTCTGTTATAATTAATAAGACAGAAAGTATTATCTACAAAATAACTAAAACGAACACTTAAATTATTTATAATTAAGGTTGTTAAAAACCGCTCGTTTTTGAGGACCGGCTAACCGTTCTAAAAAAGACCGGTTAACCGATCATCCTCATATGCCCTATGTTTTGAGAACTAACAAGAGAATGTTGTCGCCTGGCGTCGTCTGATGGCATTAAAGCCCGCTTCCCCCGCTTCCATTCAGCTCTTACCGCAATGCCCTCAATTCAACGCATTTTATTTATAAAAAATCCAAATAATTAATGAAAAAATGATCTATATATTTTCATTCAATAGTGAACTTGAGGAAGAAATATTTTTTGGCAATAAATAGGGGAACAACAATTGTTTAAGCATGGAAAAAACAACATATCAATTAAAAGGATGAGTTTTGCTAAATATCATCTTTGGCAGATTTATTAAGAAAAACTACTCAGATAATTGATTTTCTTGATTTTTATTGTCTGCTTGACAAGTCTATCCTTTTGAATCATTTAAGATTTTTTAAAGTAGAAATATGCCTTATATATTTACTGTGAGTGAAGTGGCAAGAAGATTTCAAGTGGAAGATTGGACATTTTCGTGCATAATCCCTCATGCAGCAATATCAAACCAGAGTTATCAACTTGAATTTGTTAAAAATGTTTATATCCCTTAAATATAAGTTAATACAGCATAGATGTTTCTTCTGTAGACTTACAAAATGTGATTCAGTTTAAATTGGATTGAAGTTTTTCAAAGCAGCATATAACTGATTTCAAGAAAAAAACAAAAAACTCACATGATATAATTTAAATGCAGGTTTAGAGTTCAGGCTCTAAGGGGCTGAAACAGTTTGAGAAACTCTACTGTACCTACAGTAATAACTGAACAATCTGGGATGTGAAAAAAAAATAACTGAACAAACAATGATGTAAAAAACAAAATTATAACTGAAAAATCTAGGATGTGAAAAAAATTAAAAATCTACAATTAAAATTATTCTTGCTTCAGTTTGATTAAATCCATTATATTCTTGTAACAAAAATGTTGATCACTAACAATTATTTGTAATGGCGCATTTCATATATTGCACAGACACTAGAAAATATTCAACTGACATGCATTCATTTCCTGCCACATCAGTTTGAAAGAGACAAAGAAAGTTACATTGTATTACGCTGTATTTATTTTTTATTATTGTTCTATTACAAAAATCAAATGCAATGTTAATATTGTCATTCTTATTCTTAAAGAATGACAAAATTAACATTCTTAAAGAATAAGATTGTGTTTGCATGTTTTTCGTCAGTAAAACTAATGTTGCTCATGTTATTGGTCTCAGTGGTGCACACTAATTCTATCATCAGTTTTTGTTTCCTAACATGAGAAACATGGAAGCATTTTTTTGTATATTAGCTAAAATGCCCATTAGTAATTAACAAAAAATTACAAACATGATAGCTTCTAAATTATACTTTAACTTGTATAAAAAAAAGTAAAAGGAATGTAAACTTGAATTACACTCTTTAGTTTCCTCAACTCATTAAACATAATACTGACATGTCAATGTTAATGATCAGAAATGTTAAGAAAAATATTTTTAGCTTATTTTGCATTAGTTAAAATTTAAAAATTAATAATTACGTCACAGAAACAGAAAGGGATTAAACACTTGTTTAACAATTAGTCATGTGAATGACCTTCAAGGTATTTGTTACATCTTTTATAGGGAGAAAGGTTAAGCCATGCTGTGGGGTGTGCCTTTGCCATTTGTTTAGAAAAGAAACAGAAACGTGATAAAGAAACTGGTGTAACAGTAACATATAACCAGTCACGGACCAGCTTTGAAAGAACTGGTTCATTCCGGCAAACAACACTTACAGAGAGAATAGTGGATCCTCAAAGTGCTATTCTTGCTGGTGAGTAGCCTCTCTTTTGAAAGGAAGTTAACCCTTTTTAAAAAATTTTGTTCAAATATCTTTAGATAAATGTGAAAAAATGAAAAGAAAGCTTATTGTCAGTACAATTTTTTAAAGACATATATTTCCTACTTTATTTATAAATTCTTCTTATAAACATTAATAATTGAGACAGCAAAAGATATACTTGGCAAAAAACATGCCATAAAAAAACCATGGGTCTCCACTTATATCCTAGAGATGTGCGATGAAAGAAGAAAACTTAAGAACGTAAAGAATACTGCAGAAGGAGCAATCAAATACAGAACAATCAACAAAAAGATCAGGAAAGAAATGAATAAAGCAAAAACAAACTGGATAGAACAACAATGCTCAGACATCGATGATAATCTACAGAGAAACAACTCAAAAAAGGCTTACAAGATTGTCAAAGATCTGACATCCACCAAGCAAGGTCGCATCTCAACAATTCAAGATAAATCTGAGAAATGTATTACAGAAGAACAAGAAATAATAAAAAGATGGACCGAATACTGTTCTGAGCTATACAATGAAGACTCAAAGGGCGACGAATCAGTGCTCAATTGCCCAACATCATCTAACATGGACATGCATTACATTCTCCGTGATGAGGTGGAGCTTGCTGTGCGAAAGCTGAAAAAGGGGAAATCGGCTGGAGCAGACAACATCCCAGGTGAACTGATTCAAGCAGGAGGTGACCCAGTAATAAACATTCTAACTAGCATGTGCAACAAGATCTGGCAGACAGGAGAATGGCCAACACCCTGGACTCAATCGCTGGTTATAACGCTCCCAAAGAAGGGTATCTACAATTGTGTCAGAACTACCGCACAATTAGCCTGATCAGTCACCCCAGCAAAGTCATGCTCATGGTAATACTAAACAGACTAAAACCACAAGCAGAGCAGATCATTGCAGAAGAACAAGCAGGCTTCAGAGCAGGAAGGAGCACAACAGAGCAGATCTTCAACTTGCGAGTGCTCTGTGAAAAACATCTGCAACACCAGAGGGACCTCTTTCATGTCTTCATAGACTTCAAAAAGGCGTTTGACAGAGTGTGGCATGCAGCACTGTGGGCAACCATGCACAAGTACAATATTAACGCCAACCTCATTACTGTGATCAAGAACCTATACAACAGAGCATCCAGCGCAGTACTCTACAACAGCAAGCTGGGAGATTGGTTCAAGACCACTGTTGGTGTTAGACAAGGGTGTTTACTCTCCCCCATCCTCTTCAACCTCTTCCTAGAAAGAATTATGACTGATGTGCTCGAAGACCATGTCGGAACGGTCAGCATCGGAGGAAGGATCATAACTAACTTACGCTTCGCCGATGACATAGACGGCCTAGCTTGCAGCGAGGACGAACTAAAAGAATTCCTTGCAAAGCTAGAGAAGACGTCGAAGGCCTATGGCATGGAAATTAATGCAGAAAAGACCAAGGTCATGGCAAATAAGAATTTCACAAGTGAAATACGGATAAACGGTAAAAAACTCGAGGAGGTCCCTACCTTCAAATATCTAGGGGCTGTAATATCCGATGAAGGCTCAAAACCAGAAATTCTTGCCAGAACGGCCCAAACAACTGCAGCACTAAGCAAACTGAAAAACATCTGGCAAAGCAAGAAGCTCTCCCTGAGATCAAAGATTCGACTAATGCGCTCTCTGGCGATGTCAGTCTTCCTCTATGGTTGTGAGGCTTGGACGCTCACCGCAGACCTCCAAAAAAGAATTAGTGCGCTTGAGATGAGATGTTTTCGAAAGGTATTAAACATCTCCTACACGGCGCACATCACGAACAAAGCGGTCCGCGACAAAATAAGTGCTGTCATTGGCCCTTACGAGGACCTTCTCACCTCAATTAAAAAGAGGAAACTACGATGGTACGGACACGTGTCAAGATCTGGAGGTCTCTCAAAGATGATATTGCAAGGCACAGTCCAGGGAAGAAGGAAAAGAGGCAGACCAAGGAAGAGTTGGGAGGACAACATCAAAGAGTGGACCGGCCTTTCATTTAGCGATTCCCAGAAGGCAGCTCAGAACCGTGACACTTGGCATGAGTTAGTGCGCAGCTCAAAATGGTGCCCCAACGACCCAGCGTCGGGTTAAGGGATAGTTCAAGTTCAAACATTAAGAGACACCTTACTTTCTTAGCTCTTGGCATCTCTCTCTCTCTCTTTTTAGATATTTCAATATAAGTTTGTTAAAATAAAGCAAGAATAATTATCTTTGCCTAGTGCCTTGAATTGATAAGAATAAATTATATTTTATATTTTAACTTAGGAATTTATACCTCATTTTTGAATTTTTAAATATCATCATAGCCTTTTTGTTGATGCAACCATTTTGTCAAATCTCTTAGATCCAGTACCACTTCGCGCCACTAGCAACCCTTATGCAGTGCAGCGCCCTCACGCCACTCCCAATCTGTTAGAGCGCCAAGGATCATTTAGAGGTTTTGAAAAGCTGCAAGAGGTGTCTTCGCCGTTTAAAAGAACATTATCGCTTAGACTCAATGAGCTGCCGTCCACTTTGCAGAGACAGAATGCTGTTATGGAATCTCCAACACAAAATGGCAATGGTGGTAAAAGCAGTATTTAGTTTTCATCCAATTATTTAAAATTAACATTTAAAGCCCCATATGATTTCTGTAAACTTCAGCCTCAGTCCTGGTTATGAATTTTAAAAAATTGCTGAAAATGTATTTATATTATTATTGTCATACTGATTTCCATCTTTAAAGATAAGAATGGTGATTTTACATATTCAAAAAATGTCTTGAGTTTAATACTTTATTTACCAATAGTTAACTCCTATTTGAAAAAAAAATTTATAGCAAAATCATATCTTCAAAAAAAAAAATATCTACTAAAGCTTCTGTCACTAAATGAAGAGTTTCTACTTTCTATAAATTCATTACTAAAGAGAGTGCTATCGAGGCACTGTTTACACAGTATGAGATTAGAGAACAGGCGCTCATTACCACGCTTTGGGGGCTTTAAACGTTAAAATATCCCCAATATAAATTTACAATAGACCATGCAGAAATATTATCATGAATAACTTTGTAACAAATGTTGTGGTGATTGACAGCGAAACAAAAAACATTTTTGATGATAAAGTTTGTTTTTTTAAAGTGAGACTACCTCTCTTTTATTCTGTGGAGAAGTTAACATTAAACAGTACTAAAGAAGGTTGAACACTGGGAATAATCTATGAACATGTAAACTCTTTAAAATAATTTTTAAAAGTTATTGCAATTTAAATTTTTAAAAAAAATTAATTATCAAATTATCAAAAATGTTTAAAATCTGCATAGATAACTTACTAGAATTTGAGAGAGAGAAAAATATTTTACATGTAATTTAAAAGTTGCTTTAAAAAATAAATAATAATACATAGATTTATATTTTAAATGAATACCTTATTAGTGTTATTATTGTAGTTAACTTCCAAGCCAAACCACATGATGTTTAAAACCACATTGGTAAGAAGCTTCTCAACAAATTTGAAACTCATTAATGTGAAAAGTAAATCTCATCAAAATCTCTTAGATCTAGTTGACTGATATGAGTGATAAGGAAGTTATTTACTTTTGACACTTACTGAAAGTTGTCTACTGTAGCTAGCAACTTTGTAAACATTATTGAGGCTATTTGTTACAGCTTCAAATCCTTGTATCTTTTAAGATGAGAAAATGAAGAAAATTTGGTTTACAACTATGAATTCGCAACGTAAAATGTTTCAGCTGTTGGTGGAACAATTCCCGAAGTGTCTCAGGAGCAAGAGGATTCAATAGCACAGATGTGCCAGCAGCTGACCCAGGGCTTGTCTGCCTTGACAACAGAAGATCCTTTCTCGGCTGCTCCCACCTCGCGCGGCAGCACACTGACCCATCAGGCATCATTACCCACACCTTTCCAGAACCACGCTCAGTTGACTCGTCAGCACACATCACCTGCTTCTCAGAGTAAGTCTCTTTCACTATTCACTTTGTTATAAAGTTATTAATGAATTGTAAGAATCCATGCTATTGAGCATTTCTGGGAGATTAGTTTCGTTTGAAAATCAAATGCAATAAAAATAATTTTTCAATTGATTTATTCTGAGGATTAGGATATACCCACTTAATGTTGAGTAAATTTCACAAAGGCTTGCTATTTATTTATTCCTTGTTAATGGGTTATAAAGTTTTGGGTTATTTTCATTATAACATTGTAAAATTTGGACAGCACTGGTTAACTTAGGATTCCAAGATAACTTAGTTTTATGCATCTCTTGCTTTATTCAAAACATTGATGAAAGAAGTTTATTACTTTTAAGATAACTGTTTTCTTAACCTCAGCTGTCGTATCAGTAAATCAGACTGCAACCAATCCATGGGGTCATACCAGCACACCCCAGTTTACTCCAGCTTCATGGACGACAGCAGCCAATACCAGCACAGCCACCAGTGCTGCCTACAATCCCTTTGTTACCACAGCACCAACTTACCCATCAATGTTCAACGGCACCCAGCGCACTACTCCCCAGCAACCACAAGTCGGAGCTGCAGGTCAACAACAGCAGCAGCAGCATATCTTTTCCCACGGTCGCAGTCATTCCATCGACACTGGTGAAATTTCAGGTCACCAGTGGCAGCACGCTTATCAGCAACGTAAAGCAGACAGCACAATGTATCAATCACAGAATGGTGCTGTCTCATCCACTACTTCAGCCAGTTCCTCAAATCCATGGCCAACATCAGCACCTCCGGTGCCTTTGGCTTCAAGCCAAGGTCCAGGTGTGGATCCTTTTGATGTGGCCTGGGCTGCCAAATCTTTGAACAAATCTACCCAAAATACACTGGGGGCAAAGTCAGTCAAACAGTTTGAAGTGCAGTTGTAGTGCAGTAATGTCTGAATAATTATGGATGATTTTTTTTTAAAACTGATATCCCAGTTACAAATTAAGAGATGTGTCTAATAACATACTCATATGTTCTCTGCATGATCAGTCCAGAAGCAGTTGCTTGTAGAAAAGGTCACCAATAGGCTGAAAGCTGTTGACAGGATCTGATCAGAGCATTTCTCCAGTAACTATGTTGCACACAAAATGAGTGAAGCATCCAAAGCAGTTTAACAGGTCAGGTGACAAAGTAAAACCATTTCTAAGTGGTAGAAATTGAATTACAACCACAAACAGGGTTTAAAGAATTCCTCTTTTGAAGCAGTAATTAGGGATTGCAACCAAATCTAGTTTTCTTAAAAAACATCTGTGGCATTGTGGGAATAAATATAAGATCCCATTGATTGATGTCCTATTATGGAAATTATTTTCTGTATATGTATTTAGGATATATTATTTCAATTTCTTATAGGTTTACTGTATTCTCTTAACATTGGTTTAAAAAGAAGCGTTATCTTTTACAAAATGTTATTCTTTAAAAGAAAATTTAGCTGCAAGATTGATTATGTTTATTCTCCAAAACCATCACCTATTATATAGTCAGTGAACAAGGCTTTCAAAACCTCCATAAACTTAAAGTTGGAACCACTTGGTTATTTTTGTCATCTTTATATAAATGCATGCATAACCCTTTAATCAGCTTGTTTAATCTAGGGAATTATATTCAATTTGACATCATTATGTTGTTGTTTTTTTAAATTTCATTGGACACAAATTTATTTTAATTATACTAATTTTCTCTCTTTGATCAGTAGGAATTTTTTTTTTTACTAAAAAAAAAAGTTAAGTAAGGTCCCTTATCTGTTAAAATTTATGTGGCACTCATCTCATAAGTGGCTATAATATAATTGTAAAATGTTGAGATGTTGAACAATTCTTATATATCAACCCTCCTCTGCCCTTAGACCAGAGGTTGCATGCAGCCTTCCCAATTCCTTTTTTTTTTTTTCAATTTTGCCTATGCTGTCAGTTTATTAATTTTTCAGAAATAAAGATGTTTATCCTTTAAACCTTCACCAGTTTAACATCTTTTTGATACATGTACTTTAGAGCAATAGTTCTCAACCTTTTGGACCTGCTGTGCCCTTTTTAGCATTAGTTTTTGAACTGGAAAGCTCCTTATTTTATACTTGTGTTTTAAAGTTAATGGTAGGGCCAATGAGTTTTTAAGACATGCTTATGGTTAGGAATCTGTTATGCCAATGTTGAGAAGTACTGCTTTTTTTTTCTAAAGAACATAATTGTTTTTAAAAAATACAGATTAAGAATTATTTTTAATGTTCATCACATTTTTAAAATCATCAATCATTTCTGTCAATTATCATCCTCCTTTTTTCATTAGCCTATTTATTACACTTGTGTTGTGAATTTAAATATTTTAGTGATTTTTTTTCTTTTAAAAGTAGCCCTGAAATCAAATGTGATTTTTTTTGCTGTATAAGGTTGTGCAGTAAGAAGCGCTTGTCAAAGTCTGATTCATGGTGTAACCTTCATCTGATGCCTATGATATTTCATCACCTTCATTCATCATCTCCAGCCTGCATCTGAAAATATGAATTCATCATCTCTGAGTATTATGAAACATATGCATCTGGATAGAAGCTTTATCTTTGCATTTAAAACTACTTTATAAACAAGAGAAACAAATTACAACCTGTTCTAAGTGATCAGGGTTATTGTATTTGTAACAAAAACACATTTTCAAATCTAATATAGTTTGTGCAATATTAGCCCTTTTTAATAATGAACCACCAAACTCAATTATTTCTATTACAATAGACGATATTAACCCTAGAACTGTCAAGTGAGTTTTTCTGTAGCGTCCTGCCATTTTAGCCTTTTTCACTGGATTTTTGATAATGACAAGATCCCATACTAAATGAACTCAGAGACCCTAACATGTATACATTTTCTGAAAGTACATTGGATAAGGTTTCTTATGGTATAGAAATAATTTGTTTTTATATCATGTATGTTGACACTGACCTTGACCCTCACAGAGTGAGTAAAATTTTACTACTCATCATCTGCATTCAAACCACTCTTACACTTTAAAACTTGTTAAAACTATCATAAAACCAATATTTTCAGATACTAGAAGCAATACTCTTTCAGAATATGTATAATTATATGTATTTATTTGAAAATTGTAATTTTGGTGAATTTTTTTCTTTCATAACCTTCAAAATTCGGTCATGCCAAAAAAAAAGAAAAGGGAAATTATATTCCATTTATCATTTAAATTAACTGACTTAACAAATTCCTTTTCTGAATTAATTCAATCAATACTTTATTACAATATTTGTGAAAACATAGACCACAAACATGAATGTCTTTGATTATTTTCCTTTTCTGACTAAGACCCTGGTCGGTCTGATGAATGAGGTGAGGCTTGCGCGTGGCACTCAACTTTGCGAGCAGGACACCAGTGTCATTTCTGTTTTTGTCTTTGATTCTGTCACTGCAAACAAAGGCAAAGCTGTTCTTTTTGCCTTCCAATAACAACAGCTGATGCACAGATGTATCTGTGTATAGTACTGTATAGCAAGACACATTGAATCCCAGAAGGTTGAACCTTTTGCTTTCACCAACGCCAACATTCAACTTTGAGACTGTTAATAGTGTTAATAGTTCATCATCAAAAATTAAACTTTAGAAATTAGTAGGCTCTGAACACATGTCCAAATTTATATTCTGACAGCAAACAGGATTTCTGACAATATGATCTTTTCTGAGTCTGTTCTGCTCTATATCAATGAGGTACCAAACAAATTTGTCAGTAAAATCTCATCACTATGACCGAGAGGTGCAGTGCTAATTTCGTCAATTTATTTGACTCTATGTCGACCTCACTGCTACTATCACTGTCACTATCATTATCATGGAAAGTCCATGAAATTATTATTCTAAATTGGTCTACAATTAAAATAAGATGAAGATATCCAATGTTAATTTTCCGATCCGTATGGACCCTCTCCAGCGCCAGACATTTTGGCAGTCAGAAAAAATTCCAAAAATTTTCACTCGGCTTTATTCACTAAATAACACTCCATAAGTACACGTTGTAAGAACGACAACATAAGAAAACTGGAAGGAAATTCATTTCTTAACAGTGACCTCCCTTTACTAAACGCAAATAAAATCATTCGCATTTTTAATGATGATTTTACTAACGGCCGATTTAATCGGCCGGGACACCACAGAACGGGGGATAACGGCCGACCATCGGCCGTAAGGACAGTTCTAGGGTTAACAGGAGAGCGTAGGGGCTTGAATAATTTAAGATAGTGCTTTTTGTTGGTTTTAATACATGTTCTTATCGATAACTGAAATTGAGATTATTGTCTTTCAGTTCACTATGCAAGCTTAGAGTCATTAAGAGTTAGACATTTTCAAAAGGTTTTACAATAAAAAGAAAAGATTAGATGGTAGAATTTTTTTTTTTACCTCGCAGTTATATCCAATATTTGTATATTATGATGAGGATTGGCATACATTTTCCATTAAATAAGATTCTTTCATTTGAAATTACAGCTGTTGTACTATTGTTTTAAATTTTAGAGTATGTTTTTGTTCTGTGTAATTGCAGCTTTTTAACGTAGTGTGATATTTTGTCTAACAATGGTCTAGTCCTTCAATACAGACATATCTTTTTCATAATGATTTTAAAATACAAGGAATATATTGTGTAACGAAAAAAAAATTCTTTAAATTTTTTAAAACTTAAGGTGAAGAGCTTTTTCCAATGACACACTGATATTCATTTTGTATACATGTCATAAACACCAGCAATTTGTAAGTGTTATTTATAAGGACTTGTGATGTAACTTTCCTATGATCAGATGAAGAAAGACATTTTAACCAATGTTTCCTCTAAGTTTTATTGGTTAATAAAATAAAATAAGCTGATGTGGAAAGTTGTACAGCATCTATTTTTTGTGTGCTAAATTTCACATCCCACAAACAAAACTTTTACTGTCAAATTTTGCTGCACTGTAACTATAAACTGCTGCGCAGTGTCTGGCTGATAGCTGTGCGGCCACGCAGCCTAAAGGGAACATTGATTATAACATCACATTTTTAAAAGGATTTATGTAATGAAGCTATTAAAGATTTCTTAGCAGTATGTGTTGTTTAGCTACTTCATTTGTAAGTTTTGCACCAAGTACAATCAGTGTGCTTTGAGATATGGCTTCCTTCATTTTATAGTAATGGTTAGTGAAACATATTTTGATTTTTGCCTTGCCTGATCACTGATAGAGATCTTTTAAAACTTACATTTTTATCATTTCTGTGATAATAATTGATTGCATTATTTCAATCTTTTCAACTGCAGCTTCTTGTATGTTTTTTTTTTTTAAAAACTGTGGTGAAGAACTACTTGCTGGACAGCTGTGTGATAATTGGATAAAATTAGGAATACTTGACTTTATCTTCAACCAAAACAGTCTTTATAGGGAATTCGCAATGAGACTGACTTCTAAATAGCAATTATCAGTAAATGTGAATAACTTAATTTTTAATCAGTCTCTAGATTAAATAGAATAAGAACAAATGGTTTTAATGAACTAACAGCTAAGAATTCTTTCAGATGATAATTAGCTTATGCTTCAAATACATATTTGTTGACATGGACTGCTTTCTAATAACAGTGCATTGGTTATATTTTTCATAGGTTGTGTTTATTGTTTTATAGGGTTATAACTTTGGCACAATCTGTAGTTAGATTGTGCAGATAGATGATTAACAAACACATATTCATGTACATAAATGTATGCTATTTTATTCAGAGCTATATTAAGTTATGATCAAGTACCAGATAAAACATTGTATGATATATTATGTAAATACATTATATTATAAGATAATTTCAAGCCTAAAGAACATGTTAAAATATTTTTTTAACACTTAAATATAAATAGCAAGACTGAAATGGCTGATGACGGTAATAAATTTTAAATATTTTTTTTAATAGATCCCAAAAAGTCACTCAAGAGGTTCATTAAAAAAAAATTAAAATGTATTCTTGAATAAATCAAAATTTTAGTGCAGTTGATAATTTTTGTCTAGGTTTTTACCAACATTTAAGGAGCCAATCCTTGTAATTATCTGTTCACAAAGTTATTCTTGAAACTTTAAAGATGTAATGTTCCTCAATATCTTTAAAATTGTAGACTGCTTCAAAAGAAGTGAATTAAGTGTGTTATTTTCCTTACAAGATTAGTCATTAAAAAAAATTCTTGTACAAGTCTTGTAGTATAGTTTATTGTTTGTGCACACTTTCTCCTCTTGCCTCAACACTGCAGTTTCACTGGTACTGACCAAGTTAAATCTACAGTTAAGGTGCTCTGTAGTTTATAACTAAGTGTGTTCAGTTGGATGGTATTTAAATTTTAACTTGTTTAATTTACAGCAAATGTAAAATATTGTTAGTCAGAGAAAATATTGTGGTTCAGATTGGGCAACTACATTAGGTGTATGTTGATTACTTTGAAAAGAGCTAAACTAAAAACTGGATTTTTAAATTAAAGGAAATTTTGAAACAGATGGTGAAAACTTCAAATGCAATAGAATAATAAAAAGAAAACATTTCTGCTATAAGCCTTTTTCAGCTAGAAAATAAAAATGGAACTAAAAAAGAGTGCATGCTCTGATTGTGAAAACATTGTTTTTTTTATTGTTCAGCTTTTTTCAGGCAGACATTGGTCCACTATCTCTTTCATGGAGGTTGAAAAGTCTTTTATTTAGAAATGATGTGAGTTCTAGTAAATTAAATGCATACTTTTAGAATTGTCTTAAATCTGATAAAAAGTTAAAATCAAATAAATAATTTAACTCCTTGCATTCATCAGCAATATGATTTTGCTATTCAATAATTATGTAAATTGGCCAGCTTTTGGTTTGAAACGAATTATATTAATTGCATGGAGCAATTAATTACTTCACCAGATTTAAAACAGTTAATTTGTTTCATTAATTCCACCAAAATTGATATGGGTATTGATAGCAAACATGTTATGAGAAATTTGAACACAAAGTCTTAGTTATATTGTCATGTAAACTATGAGTTTCTATAGTTGTATTCCAAAAAAACTTCACTAAACTCATTCATTAGAATTACAAATTTAATATATAAAAACAAATGATTATATTTTAATGAGAAAATTTTACAAATCAATAAGCAATCTTTATAATGAATTTTTTTTCAACCATTAAATAAATAAAATGACCTTTCTCACGTGTTTTATTTTAAAGCATCTTGTGGGCAGACTTGCAAAATGCAGCTGCATTAAACTTTTACTCAACAGGATTTGTGTTCATTAGATATTTCTCTTCTCTAAATCAAGAAAATTGAATTCTTAAATTTATTCACGAGTAATCTTTTAAAAACATTAAAATTTAAATAAGATTTCTACCAGGTAATATAAGTTAAGTAGATTTATCAAAAATTAAGAAAATTTTATATTAATTAAAAATAGTGCCTTAGAAAAATTATAGCTTAGAAAAGTTTGATTTAGAAAATTTTGGGATTAAAATTGAATTATTCGCTTTTAACTTCAGAGAAAAGGAAAATAAAATATTATTCTTTTAATATTAACATTATTGTAATCACTTTTAAATTTGCTACTTGTCTAGTTATCTATGAGCTTTTGATTTGTCCCCACTGTTCTGTTTTGTTTGACTGTCTTATCTTTGCCTTATCTTGATTCCTTATTATATTCAAATTAGAATACATATAATGTTTGTGTTTAATTTTCATATTCACATGTTAAAACGCCTTTAAATTTTGTTTCCATTTTGTAGTTTGGTTCAGTCCAATATAATTACATTTTTTTAATTAAAAAAAAAAGAAAAATGAAGTTCCACACACTTGTACAAAAATGAAAATGAATCTTGTAAATACATGACTCCCGCCTACCCCTATATGTATTGGAATTTTTGTAATTTCTTTCTTAAAGGTCACGCTGGAAAAATGTTCTCAATGATAAAATATATTTGTTGATAAATTTTACCTGACTTGCATTTGTTTCAATATGTTAAGAGCATGAATGAAGATGTGTTTCACAGTTTTACGTCTATTAACCCTCCACACCTTGGCCAGTGACATTTGGGTCCAGACAATTAAGCCCTTTCAAATGGGCTAGTGACAAGCAAAGGTTCAGTAAAGTTGCATTTTCAGACCATGCTAGTCTATGGGGAGAGTGAAGCAGCGTTCACAAGTTTCTGTAGCCATGACATATGAGGGGATTGTGTGGCTAGTAAAATGTCTAGTCAACTTTACTTAACCCCAACTATTGTCAGTTACCCATCAAACCTGGGTGGACTAAAGGATACTCTAAGCCAAAGGAACAGGCCCCTGCCTTCACAAAGACTCGAATCCATGTCTCTCGGTACACCAGCCAAGTGTGCATGCCACGCGGCCTCCAAGTGACAAGAGGCCCACTGTTAATATGGCCTTAGACATTAGGGTCAGGAGTCACAATCAACTGAACCATATTTTTTTTGCATCAGTTAATGTGTAATACTCTGATCAGCATTTAGAAAGAAAAACTCAAAACAAACTTTGGCAAGTTAAATTATTTTTTTTTAAAGCTACAATATCCTCACTATCTACATTCATAACATATAAGTAACACCTCAAATAAAAGCATGTGCTAGAAGTGGCTCAGCTACTTTCAGCAACGTGGTCAGAAATTCCATTTGATTGCATTTTCCCATTAACAAGTACACCATTCATGAGCAAATTTATACATTACATGATAACCATACTATGAGATAATGAGATAGAAAACATCACAGCTAAACATGCTCACCTTATAGCAAACATCACAGCTAAACATGCTCATCTTATAGCAAACATCACAGCTAATCATCCTCATCTTATAGCAAACATCACAGCTAAACATGCTCATCTTATAGCAAACATCACAGCTAAACATGCTCATCTTATTATAGCAAACATCACAGCTAAACATGCTCATCTTATAGCAAACATCACAGCTAAACATGCTCATTTTATAGCAAACATCACAGCTAAACATGCTCATCTTATAGCAAACATCACAGCTAAACATGCTCATCTCATAGCAAACATCACAGCTAACATGCTAATCTTATAGCAAACATCACAGCTAACATGCTAATCTTATAGCAAACATCACAGCTAACATGCTCATCTTATAGCAAACATCACAGCTAAACATGCTCATCTTATAGCAAACATCACAGCTAAACAAGTTCATCTTAAAGCAAACATCACAGCTAAACATGCTCATCTTATAGCAAACATCACAGCTAAACATGTTCATCTTATAGCAAACATCACAGCTAACATGCTAATCTTATAGCAAACATCACAGCTAACATGCTAATCTTATAGCAAACATCACAGCTAAACATGCTCATCTCATAGCAAACATCACAGCTAAACATGCTAATCTTATAGCAAACATCACAGCTAACATGCTAATCTTATAGCAAACATCACAGCTAACATGCTAATCTTATAGCAAACATCACAGCTAAACATGCTCATCTTATAGCAAACATCACAGCTAAACAAGTTCATCTTAAAGCAAACATCACAGCTAAATATGCTCATCTTATAGCAAACATCACAGCTAAACATGCTCATCTTAAAGCAAACATCACAGCCAAACATGCCCATCTTAAAGCAAACATCACAGCTAAACATGCTCATCTTATAGCAAACATCACAGCTAAACATGCTCATCTCATAGCAAACATCACAGCTAAACATGCTCATCTTAAAGCAAACATCACAGCTAAACATGCTCATCTTATAGCAAACATCACAGCTAAACATGCTCATCTTATAAATAATAAGCCCAGGTTACTCACTCACTCACTGGGTGTGGAACGCTGAGGGACGATGTACAACAGTCTACAGCAGTTAGTTGAAAAAATCATGTGGTGATTAGCGCTTTAAAAATATTTAATATGATGACGTCATTGTTTGGTGTGCATCGGTGCTCAAAATACAACCCCTATTATTAAATACTTTGCGTACATTTCAGAAAGTTTAATATTTCGTATTTTTCAAAAAAGGACAAGTTAGTTGGGCTTTTGAAAAAGGTTGGCGCCGTAGGCGCCCTAAAAAAAGTGGGTGCTGCAGGCGCTCGGCGCCCCGGCACAATCTAGTGCCTAATTAAAAAAAAACCTTACAGCTGAAGTTGTCGAATGTAAGACTTTGTGATTATCAGTTTGTCCAATCAACTCTAATAAAAATATTAAAAATCATAAAATGTAAATAGCGATTAAGGTTGTAGCCCAATTTTGTATAAAAAATTACTTACAGCTTAACTGACTGCTGCCAATCATAGTTGAGGCTGTATTTTTGGGATAGTTATTACTGTAATAAGGATAATTGTTTCCACGGAGCGGATGTGGGGCCTGAAATTCAAGAAATGCAACAGGAAAAAATGATTAAAGAGTGTGAAATCACTACTTTTTAGGTTGATAAAAATGTTCTCATAATTTTTATTTTAAAAATTTAATATAAACATTTTTGCTTGATGCTTCAGTACAGAAGGAGCATCTGTAACAAATAAGTTGTCAAAAATATATTTTATAAAGTTCACTTTGTTATTCATAAAAAAATAATTAAGAGTATTTTTTTCTCTCCAAATGTTAGATTGGGAAATTATTAAAGTATAGTAAACTCTTGAACTTGTAGTTCAAAATTGGTTTTACTTCTTATCAAAAATAAGATTATAGGGGGCGCTTGAGTCAATCATCCCCTAGTTTGAATAAAGCAGAAAATCCAGTTTATCATTGTAATCAAGAACTACTAATAATGATTCAAAGACTGAAAATGCTTGCAAAATAATGACATGATTTTCATAAGGAGTAGTTCTGTTATCTAACAACTATGTCATCAAGCCTCACTAACTAATCTGAAAGTTACATTTATAAAATGATTAGACAGTGGAAGATAAGTTTGGTATGTAATGTCATAGAAGTGTTATGAAATTAATTTTCAATCATTATCATTAACAAAATACAAGAGTAAGTTACATATTATGTAAGTTTAAATTTAGTCAGAAAGGAAGATAGGAAAATAATTTATCTTAAGTGTTGGTGTTTTTTTTTCTCCGTTTGCTATGAAACTTTAACCTTTTTTGAACACTTCCACGAAGATTTATGGTATTATTGTTTTTAAAATGTACCACTCATTGGTTTCTTTGAATTTATTCCTTTCTACTGCAACGTTGCAACACACGACGGGTCTGCTAGTACATGATAAACTTAAAAACGTAAAAAAAAATATTAAAAAAGGTATTTCAAATATGTTAAAAATAAGGAAGATTCTAAAAAATTAAGTTTTATTTTACTCCTACCTTTTTTTTTTGTGTTATGATGGACAGGATCCACACTGTTACCAATATTAATGTTGGCATGGTTTGAACCATTTAGTTAACTTCACTTGGACTATACTACTATACTGTCTTGTAGTATTCCTGTTTAAGAAAATAAATGATGAAACACACACTGGTAAAAAAAAAATGTTTTTTTCATTTACAAATCTGATGTTTTCTCCAAAATCTGTGCAGGCGATTAAAAAAAACAAGTAATGTTTAACTAGAACTCATTTAAAAAACAAAAAGAGCTGCAAGATTAATTTCAGAAGAATACTAAAAATTGACAAGAGCAACCCCATGCCTAGAAAAACTAAAGGATAGAAGAACAAACAAAAAAGTAGTAATAATACATAAGGCGTAAGGCAATTACATTCTAATGTTGAAATACAACACAAAGATAATCTAATGCAACACTCAGAGGGACATGGGGTAAAAACACTTTTCTTGTTCCATATGGCTAATCAAACCGGGTAAACCAACACACTATCAACATTTGAAGCTCTAATAAAATGCAAGATAAGACATAGACCATGGAAACGCCTACGACGCAATAATCTTCTGTTAAGAAGGAGCGTCCGTAATATTTAAAGTTAGATCAGGGGCCATCCATTAAGTACGTCACGCTTCAGAGGGAGGCGGGGGTGTATGAAAGTGTGATAGTTTGTGACAGGAGGGAGGGGGGGGGGTTTCCGGCCATGTGTGACGTCACAGTGTTTTATATTAAATTTTCATTATTTTGTTAACTAAAAAAAAATTTGTTCAAAAGTGTGACGTACTTAGGGGTGGTGGGGGTCCAAGATTTGTGACAGTTAGTAGCGGGGGGAGTTAAAATGGTCAAAAAGAGCTTGAAGTACTTTATGGACGGCCCTTCAGGTGAATATTTGAAAGTTGATTACAAACAATTGTGCAGTAATCCAGATGTTGATGACCATTCTATGCATTCAAAGTGTTTGAATTGAAAGTTGAGGAAACTTAGAAGTTTTATTTATTTTTAATTTTCCGCACATCCTTTATTTCAGTAAGATATTTTAAGTATATAAGTACTTTCCCCCTATTTTCTATACATTTGTTTGTCCTTGATAGTTTGTCTTTTTCAACAGGATTTTAAACTACATGTATTATCTTAATTGTCTAATCTAATTTTATAATTAGTATTTTAAAATTTTAAAAATAAATTATAATTCATGTTTTAGGGACTTAACCTGGACACCAAAAAATCCAAAACAAATTGTTGCTGATGCAGTGGTGCGTTTATACTAAAAGTGAGCAATTCAACCTGAATTTTTTTTAGGCTAAACCTGAGTTAAGAGATGCAGTGCAGATGATAAGCTAACACTAAGTGAGCCAAGAGGTGCAGCGTTGAATACGTTCTATCACTGAGCAAGGCAGTCATGGCTATAACTAAATGCTAAAACTCTGAGCAAGGCGGTCATGGCTATAACTAAATGCTAAAACTCTGAGCAAGGCAGTCATGGCTATAACTAAATGCTAAAACTCTGAGCAAGGCAGTCATGGCTATAACTAAATGCTAAAACTGAGCTAAGAGTTATGAGATGCAGTATTAACCACACTGAGCAATCCTGACTTGACAATAACTAACATTAATTATGGGCTAACCTTGAAGTAATGTCTATAGACTCACTTCTCCAAATGATCCGCCTAATCAGTTGGTCCAACATCATCGCCAATGAGAATCTCTGGCCAAGCACACGAGAACCAGTGGAAGAGTTAGTATGCCAGAGGAGACGGAGATGGATTGGCCACACCCTCAGAAAGCCGCCATCCAGTATCACGAGACAAGCCCTCACAGGGAACATGAAACCCCCAGGTCAAGGGAAAAAGAGTTTGACACCCAAAATGACTTGACTATCAACGACTTTGATCCAAGTCTTAGTTTATGTTCAATGAAACAAACTGAAGTCAATTTGTTTGATGTCATTTAAATGTCATAAAATTATTTTTTAAACGGCTACAGTACTCAAATAAATTATTTCTCTACCAGAATAAATTTATAAAGGAATTATTTTCCAACTGCTCTTCACTTTAATTAGCATTATCATCTGACACAATGTAAATGCCATAGAGAATGTATGTATAATAAATATCATTATTTAAAGGCAACCCCCCAGCGGTATAGTGTGGATTTCTGTCGCTCGGGGCCTGATACCGATTTCGCCATTCCTCCTCTTATAAAATGTGATGCTTTTATAATGAAGAAGTAATTTTTATTTAAAGTAATGATAAGAACATTATAAATTATATAATGTTAGAAATAAAAATTGTGGTGAGCGTTCACCTCTTGATCTAAAATAGAAGTTTTCTGCTAATCCTCGTGGCTAAATCTTCGATTTTAAATCAATTTTATCATTCACTTCATTTTCATAAGCTAAAATAGCTTCTGCTGATCATTAATGATTCTTTATTATTAATACAGTCTCTAA
This sequence comes from Radix auricularia, assembly GCA_002072015.1. Lineage (NCBI taxonomy): Eukaryota > Metazoa > Mollusca > Gastropoda > Lymnaeidae > Radix > Radix auricularia. The sequence goes on along the minus strand of MUZC01001947.1, from coordinate 957,704 downwards.
GACAACGTTCACATTATTTTTGCAGTCTTGCATTTTAAATAGCACCTGAATGTAGATCACGAGCTACTTCATTCAAAATTTTTTGTTGTAACAGTAAAATAGTAGGTTATTCATTCATTGTATTGTAAAAAAAAAAAAAAAAAATTGCTTGCAGCATAAGTTTCAATTGTAATATTATTTTTCTTGAATGACTTTGGGAAATTGGAGTTTGTGCTATATTAGAGGTCGTACTAAATTGAGGTCAATATGGAATACTTGAAACAGTGTAAGTTATATTTGAAATAATGTAAGTTATATTTGAAATAATGTAATATATATCTGAAACTCTACAAATAAAGCTGATTATTGCTATAAAGAAATACAACACAAAAGATAATTTAATACAACCCTCAGATAGACATAAGGATAAAAACAGCTTTCTTATCCTGTATGCAAGAACAAACACATACAAGTTTTCTTTCTTTCCGTCCGGTAGTCGGGCTTGGAATCGGTTGCCTGAAGAAACCAGGAAAGCCAACACTTTACCATCATTTAAAACTCTAATAAGAATAAAGGACTAAACACAAACCATAGCTATATGTATGATGCAATAATCTTCTGTACAGAAGGAGCGTCTGTAACATATAAGATAAGATTATACTTACTTTAATTTCACATTAAAACAAAAAAAAGAATAACTATAAAACTATATATCAACAAATTTATTTATGAATTAAATATTAGTAAGAAACTATTTGCTGTTCAAATATTCTCCGTCTGTTACAGGCACTTGGTGAAGTGATATCAGTTTTTCAGTGTTTTTAGCTCATAACAAAACTTTGATAATGTAAATGACAATTTCTTTAATAGATGTAGTATCAAATCAGTACCAGAAAAACTATAAATCTGTTAAGAATACTTATTGGAATTCAATGTTACAAGGTATGAGATTTGCTGGAATGCAATATTTAACAAATGTATTAAAGTTTTGTCAAAAGCTAAGGACCTTATAAGCTAAAAATCAACATGCATAATACAAGTACAGACTTCTCTCAATTACTGGGATGCCTTCAATTTAAATAAATATAACACTATTAATCATGTCAGACAACCAGAAAAATAATTTTGTTCAACTTTGTTTTCTAATGTTTTCTCATAAAATATCTGTTTGCATATTAGCATTACTTCATTTAAATAAAGTAAAAAATACTTTAAAAACTCATCCACCAAATATATGGTTATTAGCATGCAATCATCAATAAAATATAAATATATATAAAATCTAGGCATCTTTTCATATAAAGAAATATCTTTGTATAATATAACATGTATGCTTTAGTAAGCATTATAGTTTTACTTCATTTAGGGACACATTCCATCAATGTAATTGATTTAAAAGATACTTAAAATATTTTTGACATGCATTTATGTTAATAAAAATACTTTTAAAAAATATGTATTTAATAAATAATTTTGATTGTTAGAGATAAGTTATGAACAAATTTTAAGAGGTATGACCACTGGTTAAACATATACAAAAGGACAAGAAATAAAAACTATTCTCTCAGCAGTTTAAAAGTACATTCAATTATAATATTTACACTTATAAAATATATTTTTTAATCTGTGTAATCCCAAAAAGGCAAGTAAAAAGTCTGTTATTTTAACAACCTACTTTGATCACATGAACACAAACCATTTTAAAATGAGTTTCTTACAACAAAAGCAGAATCTAGACCAACAATTATGCACACTAAATACAGGCAAAAAAAAAAAAAGGATTAAAAATTTAAGTGTAGTAATATAGTAATCTTTTGCCTAAATCTTTGGACAGCATGAGAAGTTTAACGTTAAAAACTAGTAATGTGTTCATTAGTAATGATTTGTAATTTTAGTGAAAGATTCTGTTAAAATATACTTCAGTCCCATAACACTATGCTATAGATTCCATCAGTCAAATTTCACCATGACTACTTTAAAACATTGCATTTTGTTTCTTTGGCTTTGTATGCAATGCAAGTAACACTAAGTTTAAGTCAATTCATAATCTTACCATTTATATCTAGCTTAAAAATCTACTTTACTTTGTTTCAAATTCCAACAACATTTCAGTAGTATGTAAAATGAGGTTGGCCCTATTTTGTGTGTATATTTATGGTATCCACCTGCATTCTGCATGTGTTCCTTTTGTTTCATGACGTGTTTGCCCGTTTCCCTTGGCTGCTGGCCTTGCTTCCCCACCCCCATTTGGTGGGTGCCGTGGCTGGCCCATATTTAACATATTGCATATTTAATTAAATATATTTAATCTATTTTAACATGTCATATCAACATTTTTTAAAACATCAACATAAATAAATTGAACATAAATTTTATAAAAAATGAAACCTAATGAAAACAACTATTTAAAAATAATAAAAATGCATAAATTATAAATAATGTGATCTTTGAGCGTACAGTTTGCATGACCTAATTTAAAATAATCTTGATCATCTTTTAGTCACAGTGAAATTAGTCAAAGTTGGGCAATAACATTTCAAAAACCCAACAACATCATTTGAGGACCGCCATGTTTGCATTCAAATATTCAAGACACATGCTAGCAATGACTCAGCTGCTCTCAGAAACTTGGTCAGAAATTCCATTTGATTGCTTGCTTTGTCATGAAAGACAGGTTTTAACAACAAGTTAGCCATTCATGATAACCAGAGTCAATTGATAAATGACTAAACAAAAAGAGGCATCCAGCCAGTAAACAGGGTCGGCCTTAGAGGCCCTTGGCAAAGTGAATTAGGTGGCACTAAATGTAATAGAATTTTTTTTCTTTCTTCGATTCCTGTTCGAGGCTCGCAATAATCGGAGGCCCCAAGCTGCCTAGTTTGCCCATGCCTAAGGCCGGCCCTGCACCACACATCACAGTTCAAGTTATAAATAAAGAAAAAAAAAGACAACAAAATAAACTATTAGCTGAAGTTGCGGAATGTAGGTCCTTGGTTGCCAACAAAATCATCCATGTCTCCAATCAGATCATCCTCATCATCATCCAATCTTGTCATGCGAAATTGTCTTCAAAGATGGGGGGAAAAAAAGAAATTTTAATTATGTAATATATGAAACAATCTTTTGTCTCACCATAAGGCAAACAAATTAATGTATTTAATATTCTAATTATTATATCACATTATTTTTATTTTAAAAATGAAAAAATATTTATTTAATTTATTGAATATTAATTGTATTAATTTTTCTATAAATTTGGGTGTTAATAATAGGATATTATACACTACAGTTGTTTAAATTAAATTAAATATTGGTAGAGTAAATTTTTTTAGTTTTTCTAGAAATTTAACCATGGAAAACTGAAATAAGTACAAGTGGCAAGTGTTTTTTATTTTCTCTTTTACTTTTAGTATTACATTTTATTCATCACAATAACTCAAAGCTGAAAAATCCAACAAATTTAACTTATTTTTTTAAAGAAATTTATTGAGTAAATAAAAATATCCACAATAGAGAATACCAGTACCAGTCAATCATCTGAATAGACTTTATAATACTTAGCATTGTCATTAAAATAAAGCTTACAGAATTCCTCTCCTCTTGTTCTTCATATAAATGATGACAAAGATCAGAACTATCAGGAAGACACCAATGCAGGACACAACCACAGCTACAGTCACTCTAATCCTGTCATCTTAAAATAAACATGAGTAAATTCCTGTAAAAAAAATCTTGCTGAATCACCATATAACGCGCTTGTGGAAAAGTGTTCGGGGGTCTGCTTATGAGTGTGTCAAAGGTGATTGATGAAACATTTCTTTTCTCATTTACTGACTTTATTAAAATGCAATATAATAACAACATTTTCTTTTTGTTTTAATTAGGGCTGTAAACAATTAATTTAAATTTAATCGTCAACTTTACACAAATTAATGATTAATAAATTTTATGATGCCATAAAAATTCATAAGTAACACTTATTAAACATTCTTGTTGAAAATCTAAATAACACTGAAATGTCTCCTTTATATGTCATCTTTTAACCAACTACACAAAAAGTCAAGTGTGTTGAAATTATTTGATTCAAGTGATGAGCGGGTCTAATTGACAATGTAACCAGCTGAGCTGAATAATCAGTAATTCCTCAGAAGAACTGTCATCATTTTCTGTCTCAGAGTCAGACTCCATAACTGCGATAAGCTTAATATGCTTTTCTTTTAGTTTGATAAGTAAGTGAAGTGTTAGAACCATGGTATGCGAACTCAATCAATATTTTGAATATTCCCGTCAGTCAATAGTTTAAAACCAAGATGTTCGTGTAATCGTCAGGAAATTTATTATTTATCGCCAAATTTTTAAATTTTTTTTTACTTTTTGACTTCCAATAATTTGTAAGTGATGGGTCCATTAATTGTTTTTAAAAATTTAATAGTTAGAATTTTTTATAATTAATCGAGAAATTAATCGTTAATTTCCGCAGCCTTAGTTTTAATACAATAAAAAGCCCTCTAAGGAAAGCTATAAAAATGACATCCATGTTCTCTGTAATTCTGATCTCTTTGTTCTTCAACCTAAACTAAAGTAAACAATCATAATGACCAATTTAGCTTTTAGTTGTTTTTTTAAAAATATGTGCCATTATGTTTATACTGTCCTATTATTTTTGGGGTTGGCTTACGAGGGGGTTACACACTTTTTATACTATCCTCTTTCAAAAGATGGGGGGGCGGCCTATGAACCAATGAGCTATAGATCGAGTATATACGGAATATGGTCCATATTGGTTTTACTTCATATAATTATACAAATATATTCGTTTATATTGTAAGCTAAAGGGCAAACCAAATGCTCAAATTCCAATGTCAACTCTTCAAGGAGGTTATGATTATATTTATCTAAATAGCTTGATAAAAATTAATTTAATATAACTACATGTATTTTGAGCTTTTAGAATGTGCCCTGTTAGAATAATAAGGTTCTATGTGAACTTTAGGTCAAAGGGAGATATTTGCGTTTGAAAATTTGATTTTAGTATGCCCTTATAGCGTTAGAAGCTTGTTATTCTGTACTTCATACAAATAATCTCAAGCTACAACATTGATATTTTTTATTATGATATATTAATACATGGACTATAATCCAGTGTCTATAACAAATTTATTTCACAAATTTGATGTAGAACCTTGATATTCTAAGGGGTCGAATTGTTGAATTTCATCCATTTTTAGAATTTTAAACACAATTTAAACAATTTATGAAAATCAATAAAACATCACTTGATAATATAAAAAAAACTTTATAATACAGCCAGTGCAAATTTTTTTTAAAAAATGCATTGGTATCCAACAGTTTTATGTACAAGTTAACCAGTGTCCACTCTAAAACTTTTGAATTAACCCCTGGTTATTCTTATTTGGAACAAACGTTTTAGGCCATCTGGATGTTAATTGATTGTGGGTGACTGTACCAGTATAAGGTAGTTATTGTCCTTGCCTATGTTACCTCTAAAGTTTGTAGTACCAGTATAAGGTAGTTATTGTCCTTCTCTGTTTCCTCTAGAGTTTGTACTACCAGTATAAGGTAGTTATTGTCCTTGCCTATGTTACCTCTAAAGTTTGTAGTACCAGTATAAGGTAGTTATTGTCCTTCTCTATGTTACCTCTAGAATTTGTAGTACCAGTATAAGGTAGTTATTGTCCTTGCCTATGTTACCTCTAAAGTTTGTAGTACCAGTATAAGGTAGTTATTGTCCTTCTCTATGTCACCTCTAAAGTTTGTAGTACCAGTATAAGGTAGTTATTGCCCTTCTCTATGTTACCTCTAGAGTGTGTAGTACCAGTATAAGGTAGTTATTGTCCTTCTCTATGTCACCTCTAGAGTTTGTAGTACCAGTATAAGGTAGTTATTGTCCTTCTCTATGTCACCTCTAAAGTTTTTAGTACCAGTATAAGGTAGTTATTGTCATTCTCGAAGTAACCTCTAAAGTTTGTAGTACCAGTATAAGGTAGTTATTGTCCTTCTCTATGTTACCTCTAGAGTTTGTAATACCAGTATAAGGTAGTTATTGTCCTTCTCTATGTTACCTCTAGAGTTTGTAGTACCAGTATAAGGTAGTTATTGTCCTTGCCTATGTTACCTCTAAAGTTTGTAGCACCAGTATAAGGTAGTTATTGTCCTTCTCTATGTTACCTCTAGAGTTTGTAGTACCAGTATAAGGTAGTTATTGTCCTTGTCTATGTTACCTCTAAAGTTTGTAGTACCAGTTTAAGGTAGTTATTGTCCTTCTCTATGTTACCTCTAGAGTTTGTAGTACCAGTATAAGGTAGTTATTGTCCTTCTCTATGTTACCTCTAAAGTTTGTAGTACCAGTATAAGGTAGTTATTGTCCTTTTCTATGTTACCTCTTAAGTTTGTAGTACCAGTATAAGGTATTGAATATCAATCCCAGCTCATTATAAATTTTGTTGATTTCCAAAAAGCTTTCGACAGCCTCCACCGACCTACACTTTGGAATCTCCTTAATATATATGGTTTCCCAACAAAATATGTGAACGTTATTAAAGCTTTTTATGCAGATTCACGTTGCTGTGTGAAAACAGAGACCGGGAATTCTGACTGGTTCCCAGTCGAAACAGGGGTGAAACAGGGATGTGTCATGTCACCAATGTTGTCTGGAATAGCAATTGATTGGGTCATGCGAAAAGGCGCAGATGCCGGATTAGGCATCAAATGGATCGAAAACAATACATTGGAAGACCTTGTCTTTGCAGATGACCTGGCTATTTTAAGCTCAACGCATTTGAACATCCAAGAAAAAACAGATCGTCTCCAGCACTTTTCAAATCAAATTGGTCTTGAAATCAACACAACCAAAACAAAAATCATGGACCTCACCAACCAACCCAATGAAATAAAACTTAATGATCAAACTATAGAGAAAGTAACCAATTTCACTTATTTAGGAAGCAAAATGACATATAATGGAGATACAACATCAGAGATAATGACTCGATTTGCGTTGGCGTCAAGTGCTTTTTACAAACTTACAAATATTTGGAGATCAAGGACAATTAGCAAGCATACAAAACTTAGGCTATTCAATTCCTGTGTAATCCCTGTATTAACGTATGGATGCGAAAGCTGGAAATCAACTAAATATATAGAAAAAAAATTAGTTGCATTCGAAAACAAATGCCTCCGAAAAATTTTAAATATAAAATGGAGTGATCTCAAATCAAATGAAACAATAAGAAAAGAAACCAATCAAGAATATGTGTCAAATTTTATAAGGAGAAGACGATGGAATTACATCGGTCATGTTCTTCGAATGGACGAGAGAAGACTCCCAAGTCAGGCCCTCATGTGGACACCAGCAGGCAAAAGAAAACAAGGAAGGCCAAAAGAAACCCTGCGTAGAACAATCATAAGAGAAAGCTCAACCATGGGTCTAAGAAATAACCAGGACTTGATACAATTAGCAACTGAACATCACAAATGGAAATCCATGACATCTGCCCTATGTGCCGTCTTCGGCCCGAGAGGAAATAACTAACTAACTAACTAACCAGTATAAGGTAGTTATTGTCCTTCTCTATGTTACCTCTAGAGTTTGTAATACCAGTATAAAGTAGTTCTTCTCACTGCTTATGTTACCCCTAAAGTTTGTGGGTCCATATGCAAATAAAAAAAAAGAAAAATAATGCTTGAACAGCATCAATTTATTTCAAATCACAATGTCACATCTCACAAACACATTTATATCTTTATCAAAATGTGCTGTTAAGTAACTCAAAATTGCAGTGGTGTGTTTGTCAGAGATCTATTGAAAGGGTTTAGCTCATGATAATGGTTACAGGAGCTGGATACTGCTTCAAAAATACAGAGAGACAGAAGCAATAAAATATTTATTTATTACTCACCATCCCCTGCATCTGGTGGCTTGACAGCAGGTACAGGTAAACAATGTTCTGTACAATTGCTGATCATCCAGTCATAGCCAGCTAGTTTGAAAACACTGGATTTATCCAAAATGAAACTTTGATAACCATCCTGAATGAGATCCCACTGTGTAGGCAGGTCGTACATAACTTGGAACTTGAAATACACATGGTTTTTATCATCGGAACAGTTAGTACTTCCACTGAAATCTGGATGGGAAATGATAAGGAATAGGAGCATGAAAACATAAAGCTTTGAGATGTATTCATTTCATTGGCTATCATGACTAATCGTAATAACAACTTTCACCACTGCCAGAAATAAAATGGTGTTGTATGTTAATTATTTTTAGCGCATTTTCGAGATGTCGAAATCGCTATTGCACCCGTTTTGTCCGTCCGTCTGTCATCACCCTTGATCACAGCATCCATAAGTCCTAGACCCATGATGTATATATGTTTTTTGTATGTCCTGACCTGCCATTTGTGCATCAACACTCAGTTACTCGATCCGTTTAAAAACCCCGTTAAAACTACAAAAAAATATTTCGAATCGAGAGGTAACACTAGCGCAGGGAACGGCCGCCATTGCCGGAAGTCGAATGCACAATTCTTCAAGCATTGAAGAGTGGTGCGAAAGGGTGCAAAATAATTAGTTGTTTTTTTTAGTTGACGTCATTAGAATATGTGTAAAAGTTTAGAGAGTTTTACGTCATCATTTGTGGTGACTTGTAGTTGGATTAAAGAGAAAATAATTTTTTTTTAAATGTAAAGAAATGACTTTTAAATAAAAAAATGTCAGGTATATTCATTACACAAGAAAATTCATAAAAATATGTCTAAAATCTAAACACAATTATTGATAACTACATAATTCTGATATCTAACATAAGTACTGATACATAATACGAAAATGCGCAAACACGTCCTGAATTCCAATAGGTACCAGGCTTAACATGATTTTTTTAAAAGCACATTACTATTTTTGGCAATTAAAAAAATTATCACATACAAAACTATGCCACATTGCTAGTTACATCACTAAAAGTAATTATTAAAGGTAAATGTTCTTTCAATAATAATCATCATAGTATTACCCCAATTAAGTTGCGATAGGCATTTTTAGCAATAAACTAGACAAAGTGAGTTAAAGTGAGTTCAGTACAGTTAAAAATGAGAAAACAATGTGATATTTCACAATAGAACAATGTTATAAGTTTATAACCATCATTGTTTAATATTTTAACAATGACATTATCTATCCCACGTGTTCTAAGGCTTCCTGTAAGATGATGACAAGTCATCTAAACCACTTAACTCAGCAGAAGATCTTTGACATCACATAAAAATAATATAGGGCATTGAACTTCTAATGTCCAGTCCTTTGGGGCAGGACCCCAAATCTTTTTTGTAAATGTTTAAGACTTTATTCCCAATTAGATTTACATGATCATGACAAATACGTTGTTGCATGCATTGAAGCCCTTATGTACATTTTTATGATGATCCAGATTTAAACTACAGGCTTTTTGAATTTCACACTGGCACTGTCTGGCTCCAGGAGCCTTTAATGACATATTTTCTTATAAAAGAGATATAAATATTATTTTATTCATCCAGTTGCCATGAGACATTTTGGAAGTTGTTGAGTACACATCTGAAACGCTTTCTGGCATAATTTTTTTTTTTAAATCACCACTCCTTTGTTTATTTTATATTTCTCTCTTCTAAGATCATTGCAATGTGCAATTGGTTGGCTAGTTGACTAATTTAAAAAAAAGGTAATGTACAAATATACTGATAATTGGCTGCCACTTTCTTATTGCTGGGCAAGTAGCTACTCTTGGCCAATATCACAAAACCATGGAAGGACATTGGGAACTAAATAAAAGATTTAATTTTATGTTCCTTTTTTTGGTCATTAAAAAGCTAAAACTTTTGGTCAGAATTTAATTGTAGGTTAAACAACACAGTTAGTCAACTTGATGATTTTGAAACATCACTTGAACTTGTGTGACCAGATTGCCTGGTGTTTATCTAAGCTTTGTGCACACACTTATTTCCTCATTGTTGAATGTTGCCATGTGGACTGAGAGTAATCTGGTGACTACTAGGGTAACATGTATGGAGGAAGACTAAGTTGAGTAAATACACAGATCATTTATTGTTCAATAAATTATTAAAATGTTAGTCTAGAGAACTCTTAGATCAACAATAACTTTAGAGCTTACCTCAGAACAGGTTATAGACAAACTTTATCGATTTGTTTAAACAGCTTACCTTTCACCATAAATCTGGAAAATCCACATTTTTTTCTTTTATTGACTTCTGTTACGATCAGGTTAGTGCTAGTAAGACTGTAGTCTGGAGGAAGATTGGTAACCTTGCATCCTTTCAGGATAAGTTTCATTTCTAAATTTTGACTATGGGAAAACGTGCAATGATTCGGTGCACCCCTTGTCTCCTGTGTTAGGACAAAACCAGCTGTGTCATTGGCTGGAAAGCACCTGGACACTGATACAGTTTTATTTGTCCAGTCTCTGTAGAAAGATTTAGGTGATTTACAACACAATTTATAAATGTATGCACTGTTGTTCAAATATATTTCCTGCTAGCTTCTCAATGTCCTAATTTTTTTTAACTTTCAGCTATTTCAAAATTATAAATTACTAAAATTTCCCCCTTTTTTCCTAAAAAATCAATTTGAACTCACTTCTGTACTAATCGTCTATTTAATTCCGCTTGCTGTCCCCTAGCACAAGCAAAGAAACAAAGTTTTGATATTTGTGAAACTCCTTGATTTTGCTTATTATATAGATATATTTTTGGGGGGGTGGGGGGGGGG
>MUZC01001947.1:930271-946927 GCA_002072015.1 Radix auricularia | reverse complement strand
GGGGGGGGTTTGTTGGTTCCCCAAAAAGTTAGTACATATATGTCTGAAACACAAAGTCAAATGGTACAGACTTCTCAAGGAGTGTCTTGATGCTCCTGTGAGAAGTATCATTCCTATATTATGATGAATCTAAAACTTTCAAAACAATCCAAGTTGTTTAGAGATGCTTAACTAACATGGCGGCTGGACAACATGGTGGGCTCACCTCTCAAAGTGAGGTGCATGGGATCTATCCCATGTTAAGCCACATATATGTTGATTAATGACTATTGCTAAAAAAAAAGTCCTCCGCTGACTTGGAGAGAAGATGGGTGCTGCCAAGTCTACTAAGCCCCTAGAAAGTTCTAATGGAAAAATTAGAACCCCTTACTCCCAAGACATTGTGAGTACCAAAAAATAAAAATTAATAAGAAAAAAAAAAAATCCCAACAAACAACATTGGTTCAATCTGGAGTTGAGGAGTTAAAGTATATTTTTAAAAAATTATTTGTCACTGATGTTTTAAACTATATTATTAACTAAAGAGTTATTAAGAACACAAAAGAACAACACACTTTGATTATAGAGGATTAAAAGGCGTTATCTGATTTTATAATTATATTGGCTGCTATCTACAGAAGGAATTAAGGGCCGTAGTTGTGGCTCTAAACAATGGATAATAGTAATAGTAAATTAGACAAATAACTAAATATAGTTTTTTCAGAAGAGGAACTTAAATATTAAAGATGACAGGGGTCATTGTTTAAAAACCGATGAGCTCCTTGCCCTTATAAGTCATTACAGAACAATTTAAATGTCTTTTTTAACAATTTACTTTGTGAGTTTAAATTTAATCATACTTTTACTCTGCAAGTAATATACAATTGAATTTTTTTTTTTTAAACTCTTTAAAATATAAAATATGTTGATAGGTGATGTCAAATTTTAAAATAATAGAAACATAGCAAAGTAAAAGACTAGAAATTAAAATTTTAAAAAATCTTACTTCATGTCAAATATTAGATTATTGGGTGCAGGATAATTTTCAGCTATTCCTGGGTCAATCTCCCCCTTGCTTGAATAAAGCAGAAAGTCCATTTCAACTTTGTAATAAAGTACAACTAAAACCGACTCAAGGGCTGAAAATGCCTGCCGAGTAATTAAATAATTATCATGAGAAGTAACTGCTATCAGGCCCCACCAACTAATCTGGACATTGCATTTATTAACTAATAACTTAAGGTAAATTCGGTAGGTAATTTTATTGTAGTTTTCATCCATCCATATGATATTAAAACTCAATCATTAAAAATAATCAAAATTAGGGTACATAAAATATTAAGATAATCAGAATAACAATATAGGAAAATAATATTTTTTTAAGTTTGTATTTTCTAGAAATTGAAAATTGGTTTTAAATTTCAGGTGTTGCTTTCAAAACACACAATCCAAGTGGAATATTTTGTTTTAGAAAAATTAAAAAAGTGGAATTAATAAGGAAATGTAATCATAATTAATATAAACACTCACTGTCCAATTTAAATTTATTTGAGTTATTTTGGAGATAATTTTTCTCCCTTCTGCATCCAGAGTGCCATTCAGAGGTATGGATGAAACATCGTTGTGTTGTTGAGGTGAAGAGGCGTTATAGACACTTATGCTCCAACCTTGTAGAGTTTCATTAGGTTTTCCTTTAAAATGTACATTAAATGCAGATCAATATCTCAAATATCTGATTGTATTTTCTTTTTAATGCAAGCATGAGAAGACAATGTGATGTGTTTTAATTAGTTATTTTGACTTATATTAACTGTACTTTAATATGAAACAAAAAACAAAACATACAACACTAGGAAGTAAAGGAAAATGTTATTAACTTGAGACTGTGATGATTGCAGTACTCACAGGACTTTATGAGTATTTTGAATTATTGATTGCAAATGAGTTTTACATTGCAGTGCTAAGTATTTTTATTAGGATCCAGCCATTAATTTAATCAGATTTCTGTATGCTAGAGCGGCGAGGTCACATATTAAAATAATGAGTTATGAGGGGTTGATTTTACAAGTTTTTAAATATAAATTATAATTATAGTCATTTTAAAAAATATATATACCTGAATACTAAATACAAGAACTAAAATCATGTTATTTTTAAAACACAATATCTGTCATTATTACCAAGAGAATCGTTACAGGTACGCAAGATCTGGAGTAATGACTCTAACCAAGTTACAAAATGATACAGAAGCGGAGAATGAGGGTGTAGTTATGATAACCCTGAATATGTGTTTAGCAAATTTATCACAGTTCTCTGATTGCATCGGCCTCAACATCCAGATGCTTGCATCGGCCTCAACATCCATAGAGGAAAAAGTTAAGTCCATAAAATAAACACATCCAGCAACACTCCTATGGCACTGGAAAGAGGGGGTGAATTGCTTTACAAATATCGGCACAGATACCGCCGACATGAGCATGAGATTCGACAATTTGAGAACTGCATTTAACCAGCTTAAAAAAATCTGGAGCAGCAGCTATTTGATCCCCCAGACCAAGGTCAGGGTATTCAACACCACAGTAAAGCCTGTCTTGCCATATAGAGAAGAAACATGGTGAACAACAGCAGCCGATTAAAACAAAATACAAAAGTTTATAAACCCATATCTCTGAATCCACTGGCCCATCATCATCTCTAACGAGGACCTCTGACAATGGGAACAACAAGAACCAGACAAAGAATTAATATGGAGATGGATTCATCACACACTCAGAAAGCCTCAATTCAGTATCATAAGACAAGCCCTCACTTGAAACCCAAGGAAAGAGAAAAAGAGGTCGACCTGGAATAAATTGGTGAAAATAACTGGAGACAGACACCAAAAAGAGGTGGCACAGCCAAAGACAACTGGAAAGATGGGCTCAAGACCGGGATGCCTGGAGAGCCTTTGTTTGTGGCTTATGCCTATGCCCCAGATGGAACAATAGGAGATGATGATTATGAAATTTGCAAAGGAAGTGTAAATTAGAGAACAAAATGAAATAGGGTGGAAAGATGGGGAGAAATTTGCAACTAATTGCAAGGATTCTTAACCTGTTTACAACTTTGCATCCCTTAAATATGTTCAACCCTCATCACATAAAGAAAACTTTGAACAATTTTTTTTTTAAATGTTAATAATTTTGTGTTTTATTTCTTTAACAAAGTTAATTTTAACTTGAAATAAAATTAACCATAGGATGAATGCCTAAACATTTTTTTCTGCTCTAGAAAAGAAAATTAAAATCAACAACAATCAGCTCTTCCTCAACCCCTGGTGATGTTTCATTTTTTTGTGTGGGATGAAGAACTTTATACAGAATGTTTCAGAAGAGGGTTAGGAATGATGGGTTATAAGTTGGGAAAAGAACAAAAAAATGTGCATGTTGGGTCATTTATGCATCGCCCCTTAAGATAATAATAAAGAGCAAAAAATTTACCTGTCAGTTCCACAAATAAATTGTTCTCCAAGGCTGTAAACAAAATATTTGTTTCACTAATTTTTACTAGGCTAGGCGGATAAGTTGGAATAGGTGTTGTTGAGGTGTTTATGGTGGTAGACGGAGTGGTGGAAAAAATGCTAGTGGTGGTAGGTGTCGTTGAAGTGTTTATGGTGGTAGACGGAGTGGTGGAAAAAATGCTAGTGGTAATAGGTGTGGTTGAAGTGTTTATGGTGGTAGACGGAGTGGTGGAAAAAATGCTAGTGGTGGTAGGTGTCGTTGAAGTGTTTATGGTGGTAGACGGAGTGGTGGAAAAAATGCTAGTGGTAGTAGGTGTCGTTGAAGTGTTTATGGTGGTAGACGGAGTGGTGGAAAAAATGCTAGTGGTAATAGGTGTCGTTGAAGTGTTTATGGTGGTAGACGGAGTGGTGGAAAAAATGCTAGTGGAAGGTTTGGTTGAAGTGCTTAAGGTAGTAAGCGGAGTGGGGGAGGAAATGCTAGTGGAAGGTTTGGTTGAAGTGTTTATGGTGGTAGACGGAGCGGTGGAGGGAATGCTAATGGTGGTAGCTGTTGAAGTACTGCTGACTATAGCTGGAGTGGTGATGGAATCGCTTTTTTCATCTGATCCAGTTGCTGAAACTGTTGTAGTGAAACCTGATAAATAAATTATATATTAAGTTAAGCATTATCAAATTAAAAGAAAATAAGGAGCATAACAAAAACAATTGGCTTATACCAAGAAATTTTAATATGGTATCCTTTAAAAATCTAGACTGATAACAACTCTTTAAAAAATTTGACTTTAAGACCAAAATAAGTCTATAAAAAAGTATATATATTCATTAGTGCCAAAGCTAAGGCAGTTTTTCAGTTAAGTAAAATATGATATGAAACAGACACCCATAACATAAGACGTCTCTAAGATGAGGAATCTGAATCATTCAGATTAATGTTGATGTCAAATTTGTAAATTAATCTTATTCAAAATTAAATAGAGACAATTATAAGTACAGTCAAACATCTCATAACAAGTTGAATTCGTTACAGAATCCGACTTCTTAAGAAACACTTGTTATACAAAACAATTTTTCCCATAGAAATCAATGTAAAATACGATAATTCGTTCCATGTTGTAAAAAAAAAATACTAATTGTTAACATTTTTTATTAACATTTATTCAAATATAATTACTTAGGAATTTTTAAAGAGTGAAACAACTAGAATACAATTTAGGTTTGAAACAAAAAACGTGACAAAAATATGAATTTATGGCAAATAAAAGGGACCAAGCAGAAATCTCTCCGGACATTTGCCCAGCCTGGATATCGGATTTTCAGGACTATTCGCCTCGACAATTAGTGCCCACGCTAATAGCCAAATATCTAAAAATACATTTAAAAATATACAACTTTGGAGTTCGATAAATATCAAAATTAGCTTGATTACAAATTGATAAAATATAACAAATGTAACCTAATTATAGAAATTAATACTTTGAAATTTTAAAAATAAGTGCTGCAGAAATTAATGATTAATTTCTCGATTAATCGTTAATAATATTTAACAATTAAATTGTTTAAACGATTAATCGACCCACCACTTATAAATGTACTGGATGTCAAAAAGTAAAATATTTCAACAAATAATTAAAAAAAGGTATTGTGTTCAATGAGAGAAATCGTTTGCCTACCATGCAATGTTCCCTCTAAGTTTAAGCTTCGTTGGATCGTGTGCAAATTTTAAAAAATTTGTGAGCGCAATATTTTACAAAATTTGCTGCGCAGTGATTCTTAACTCGTGTGTGGCGTCTGTCAAATATCTGCGCAGCCGCGCTGCTTAAAAGGGAACATTGCTACCATGGTTTTAACACTTCGCTTACAAATCACCTGCAAAACAAACATCCACTACATTGTCAGAAACTTCAGAACGATTGTCCAGCTCGGTAGGTTATATTGTCAATAAGATCCGCTCATAACTTGAATCAAATTATGTCAATACACATGTCTGTTTGCATTGATGATTAAAAGATGACATATTAAGAAGACATTCCAGTGTTATTTCGATTTTTGACGAGTGCATTTAATAAATGTACTTATAACACCATAAATTAAAATTTTGGCGTTAATCAAAATTACCGATTACTTAATCGTTAATTTTTCAAAAGTTAATGATTAAATATAAATTTATAGTTAACAACCCTAATAAAAATATAAGGTTTATAAACTATATTTCTACTAAATTTTGTGTTTACTGCTAGCGACTAGCGCCTTGCCGGCATATTTACTAATCGGATTTCCAATTTCCTTTCACAACCTTACTTTATGCAATTCGTACCCAGATCCGGCAAATAGTTCATCAATGTCTACCCAAATAGTACCTACAAATAATTGTCCTTTTTAACTAGGAAACAGCCCAAGACATTTGCCAATGCTTCAAAATTTGGTGTAAATGTGTAGTAACCATTTTGTAGACATTCTTGACACTCCTTTTAAAACATCCATCTCCTTAAATGTTCTTGAGAATATTGCAGATGGTTAATGTTGGAAAATTGTTGTTGCAGGGTAGATTAGCCACCTTACTCTAGCTTTTCAATGGTTTTTCATTTCATTTCAACAGTATTTTTTTTCTCCCTTATGATTGTCTTCTTGTGTTTTTTTTTTGCTATGACATTTTAACACAGATGATTACACTTTGCACATAAAAAAATTACAAATACATTACTGTCTAAATACAAAATTTTTAAAAAAGGTTTATCACACAACAGGTTTATCACACAACATATAACAGACCGAATGCTGAATGCTTAACACAGAATAATACATTGTGCCGGCTCACAAAAGCATTTCCAGGAAAATGGGACTTTCCCTTTCTGTGCCACTTTATGCGAATCTTTGCTCATTAAGGGAGCAACTTTTTCATAAAAAATGTTCAACTTATCTCAAATCCTCCCCCTATCCTGTCTTAAATGGGTCCAACTTCTTTGAACTTGTCTCCTCAACACTAGACAACAACACCCAGAACAGAATATTCTCTGGATATCCCCGAGCAACATTAAATTACACATGTTCTCATGCTGCTGACCTGAGCCAAAACTTGTGTTAGCAAGCCCCCCAGAAAATATTCTCCTGTTTTATCTTGGTTTCTTTTTCCACAGATAAAATAGACATGGCTTAAACCTTCCCTTGTGATCATATATTGAAAAATTACAATATTTTTAGATTCAGGACTTTATTTACACTCACTGTGATGTAGTCATCATGAAACTAAATACAAAGATTAAAGGACTAAATTGAGCGTTCTACTATCACTGCTGGTAAGTTGATTTAAAAACAACCTAAAAGTGTATATTTAGAGAATCCCACTTCATCTATTAACTTTCCCATGTCTTGATACAACAGGTTTACGTCATAGTTCATGTAAAATTATTAACTAGATATGCCCATGGATATTGCAAAGAAAGTGGGAAAAGAACAGACACAAAATAGAGCGTGAAGAAAAAAAACAACACAAGTGAACCACCAATGCATTGTCGGTTGCTAGACATTCGCATTGCTGTATCTACCTGCATTCCGCCCTTCACCACCCTAGCTTGCCACCATAAACTGTGATTGGACAACTTAACACACATTTTTAAAATTATTAAAAAATGTTCACACTGGGGCTTGAACCCAGGACCTTCCGCATTTAAGGTGAACAAGCTAACCACTACATGACGAATCTCGTTATTTTGTGAAGGAACAAGGCAAGTGAACGCAAGAACCACCACCTCTACTTGCCAAACCATTTACTAATTAGTCGACCCCAGCGAAGGTCTTTCGTCATGCTTATTTGCACATACTTGCTTTGGAGTTATATATATAGATACTAATTCGTATTCTAATTAAATGTGGGATTAAAATTTTTAACACGCAGTGGCAGAAAAAAACAGCATGCAAGACATAAATACATGTAATTAATATTGTAACTAACTGTTGACTCATACCAATAATCAAGATTGCTACTGTAATCAACATTTTTTTTTGAGTCATTATATAAACATTCACTTGTACCGCACAGCCAAGTATATCTGTTAAAAAAAGAAGATTGAAAAAACAAATAATGATTGGGCAAACACACAAGAAAAATAAAATTTGTATCATTGAATCTAGAATGTAACTGTTCTAAATTCGTAGATGATATAAGACAAAAATTGAAAAATTTTAAATTTGAGGATTAACATTGAACTTAATCCTTTTCAAAATAAGAATTTTCAAAACTGCATAAATGCTCATGTCAATGGCACAGCTAACTGATAACAGATACATTTTAAACATAGCTTTGAGATGGAGCTTTAAAAAAATATTTATTTACATTTTTAAAATGTTATTCACTTTCTATCAAGGGCTCGGTAAAAATTAGAAAATAATTGAAATGTTCTTGAGATACATTTAAGCAAAGAAATATTGATGAGCACTCGCTCTATGAAACCAAATGATTTGTATTAATATAGATCAAACATGAATGTTTTATTATATGTTTTCTATTGTGTCCTGATATAAATTCTTATTTACTTATATGATTATGTTGTTATTTTTAATACTATAAATGTTCTAATGACAAATAAAATGCAAGTTAGTTAAAGTGACATTACCTGAGCAAATAGAAAAAATAGATCTGAGCTCCCCTACCCACCCCTGTACTTAAAATAGGTGCTGTCAACCCTAATAATATGAGCAGTGGTCACAACACAAGGAAATCCATCTAGAAATCTGAAAGGAGACCAAACAAAATTGTAAAATAATGGTTATTGTTCTACAGATTAACAGGCAAGTAGAGAGTAAGTCTTTAATAAAGGAAACAGTGGATAACCAATAAATGCCTTTTGGTTACCCTTAAAATTCTATTTGTAACAAATTTAAATTACAGTTAACATTCACATGGCAAAATAACAATGGCAAATTACAAGTTATTTATCAAACTAATGATCTCAACTTTTAAGATAAACACTTTAGATTTCTATAAGAAATAATGATGGCTACTGCACATGTAATCAGCTTACACAAGTCTATGAACCAAAAACTATAGTGATAACAAAAAGCACTGATAAGCCACATTTTTTTAGCTACACACATGTTCAAAGATAACACACTCAGATATTAGTCCCCCAGTTATTACAAGCTGATGATAACAATATCAGTGACACATGAGATTAGGTGAAAGGCTTCAATAGTGATCAGTGCTTAAAAAGGAGAATAATTTTAAAAAATTAAAAAATTACTCGTGAGAGGTTACAGATTAGGTTTTGTCAACATTAAATCATAAGAATAAGAGGAGCTAAAATATTTTTTAAACAATACCAGTAAAAGAGATGTAGTATTGACTGTGTGTTAATACTGAGGAAAGACATGTAGAATTGATGGCATGCTAAGGCTGAGCAAAGAGATGCAGTGTTGACTTCATGTCAAGATTTAGCAAATAGATGCAATGTTGACTTCATGCTAAGACTGAGCAAAGAGATGCAATGTTGACTTCATGTCAAGATTTAGCAAATAGATGCAATGTTGACTTCATGCTAAGACTGAGCAAAGAGATGCAATGTTGACTGCATGTCAAGATTTAGCAAAGAGATGCAATGTTGACTTCATGTCAAGATTTAGCAAAGAAATACAGTGTTGACTTTCTGTCAAGATTTAGCAAAGTGATGCAGTGTTGACTTCATGCTAAGACTGAGCAAAACGATGCAATGTTGACTGTGTGCTGATTCAACACAATGTTCCCTTATTTATTTTTTCAAGCTACTACTTATTATATACCTAGTGGTATTCTGACTTAGTTAAAAGTTTATAATTTACGAGCGCAGAGCCCGTGCTATGCTAGGGGGTAAGCACAATAAAAATTATATATTTCCTCTTTGGGTCTTGATTCCCCTTAAAAAATTATAGATGAGTGTAAGCGCATCACGAAATTTGTATAGCGATAAAGAAACTTCTTTTTGAAAATCACGATAAATGTGTCAAGACAATAGAAAGTAAGATGAATTTAAAAATTACCCATCAATATTTGTATTTCTGATTTTCTCTATATACTTTATCATAATAAAAAAGGTCCTTAACAGTTACATTAATATAATGGGCAAATGATTCAAATGAATCATAAAATGAAAACAATATCTTTCCATATGATTCCTTTGGTTCAAGGAACAAGCTCTCCAAAAACACCCATTCCATTTTATAGTCTAAGCATGAAATTAGTTCAAGACAAATAGGATATTTTTTGAGCCAGATAATATTTTTGTGAATATTTAGGTCTGGAGAGGGTGGCCCATGAGGTTTATGTTTTTAAAGACATTTTCTTTTCACATGAATAATAGCAAAAAAGCAACAATAATGGCTTCCCGCTCTTTTTTTTCTATTGGTAACTAAGCACTTAATTGGCAGATACTTGTTTGACTGAAATAAACGGGTTATTTTGAAGCTTTTTTCTTTATTTTTATTTTTGTTCATCTGGATTTTCAGCTTATAAAAATTTTTTTTCAGGTCTTAATACATAACATTTACTATGTAGGGATTAGATTTTAAATCAGAATGATTAAAAAATCACTTTTTCAAGAAAGTGTATACAGTTTAAAATAAAACAGCCATTCGTGAACCACATGATCTGCCTTTGAAATTAGTCTTTACGCGAAACTTTATTCTTGTTATATGACATTGATCGATTAAATTCAAAATAGCTTGTCACAAAATGAGTTGTTATTGTATTTTTTTGGCAGAACACGTGCTTTCTGATGCTAGATCCTATTATAATTATAAGTCATAATACCCGTGATATTTCTTTACACTTAATATATTTACACCTTAAAGAACAGTACAGTTTTTATCCGAAGCGTATGTCATGCAACCGTGTTGTTCTAGAAATCAACACAATTTTTTAATGGATGTTTCATCATTCCTTAGCTTTTAAATATCTATTCTTATGATTACTTTTTTCACTGTAAAAGCTCTACAAATTTTTTTTTCTATTTCCAGGCTAGGTATGACCTTAGTAAACTGAATAGGGTATTTTTTAAATGTGCTGGATATTATTTATGTGAATATTGATTCTAAATTAAGTTGTGTATTTGGTTTATTTGTTTTAAAGAAACACTTTGAATCACAAGGTTTGGGCTTAAAATTTATTTTTCTGGTTTAGTTTAAGTTATAAAAAAATTATATAACAGTTACTAAGCTATAGTGTTTATGGCACCTAGGATATTATTGACTCCAGCCCCCACCAATGAAAATTAACTTTCAAAAGATCAGAAAGTACCACTCAATATAAAAATAACTGTTCCACTTATTACCCACACTCTTCTGCCCATGCATATAATCCTTATCTATAAGTAATTTTCGTCTTTAACAGTACATTTGGGGCAGTTTATGGAGTAATCGTTCCAGAAAAAAAAATCAAGTATGCTATTAAAGCACCTGAGGTAAATAAATCTCCCACCTAAGAAACACTTTTATTGTTTTCTTTACTTATAACTTGCTTCAACCATCAAATACTTATCTGTGTGCATTTTCTATTTATAAATTTAATTTTAATGTTATTGTTTTTTTTGCCCCCCAAGTCGTTAATTCAAACAAATATGAATGGTTTAAGAATATAAACACTGGAAGTCTTGCTAGAGGCACAATATTAGCAGATAAAAAAAATATCCAAAACACACACAAGCACCCACATACCCCCTCCCCACACACACACTTGCACCAATAGACAGCTCTAAAGTTATTAACCGAAGCGCGTGCCATGCAAATGCATTATTCTAACAATATTCAACATGTTTTTTGTTTAAAAGTAAGCTTTAACATTCGTCTACCCATTAATCCACAACATCCACTCCTTTACAGTTGACGCATGACCTTAATTCAGGACAAATTGGATATGTTTTTATTGAGCTATATAATACTTTTTCATACATTCATGCAGTTATATCGCAATGAAAGTACTTTAAATTTAAACAAAAAGCTCGGCCTAATTTATGTTATAAGCATGTTAACACTTGTTAAGATAGTGCTAGTTCCACTCAGGTTTGGATGATGTTATTAAAAGTTATTGACGAGCGCAATTACCAAATTTGTCCCAATCTTAAACCAGTGCATACTGTAACTATGTATAAATCAATTTCTTCTTAAAAAGATCTGGTAAGTTCTTTTAAATCTTTATTTTAACATTTGGCAATCTATGAATTCAAGCATTAGCTCACAACTAATACAAACACACTCACACGCATGCACAGACGTACACACACACTATGTTCACACACTCGGGTTATCAACATGAAAAGTAATAATCAATAACATCAATAAACCATTGCCCTCTTTACTTTATTCCTTTTTCCCAATTTATTATAATAAAAGCTGAAACAATGACGTCACATCATATATTATTTTACGGCGCCCAACACCACGCGCTCTGTTAATCTCAAAACCAAAATCATTATGATTTTACGTCTAAATTTTCAATTTTTTTAAAAAATAAAGAGTTACCCCGCATAGCTGCTTCGGACGCGCTTAGCCGCAATATATATAAGATTTCTGTACCTTTCATCAATTTCATTTCCAAATATCACTTATTTCTCTACAAATGCAAGTTCACTATCATGTATTTGTAGCTTCTGCAGGATTCAAGTGGTCCTTGAATCTTGAAAGGTTGAGAGCCACTGCTCTAGAAATAAATGCTTATTACAATCTTCTCAAAAGTCCAGGGTTGTCTTGTATATCATTTTATAGCACAAGCATTCTTTCCAATCCGCTGACAAAGGCGGGTTGAGCTTACTTAGCCAATCCAAGCGGCCTTTGTATGCAGGTGAAGAGAAAATACATAGCTTGCAGTGATTTTCTGGTTATGTACAGCAAAGCAGAAGTATCTGTACAGACAGTAAAGCAGCAGTATTTGTACAGATTCATACAGTACAGCATCACTACTGTAATACAGTACAGTATACTAAGAGCTGACAGTCAAATATTACAACACTAATTTGTGGTTCACCGACAAAACAGCCTGTGTCAAAACGGCCTCAGACAAATTGGCCCTGAACTAATATATGTTAATGGTTTAAGATTTCATATTATTATTATTTTTAATTTTTACTCACCTATTAGGTATCAGTTTTAGTTCGCAAAACAATAATAATAATATCACAAGAAACAATTTAATCATATTAAAACTATATGGTAGCAAGTCACAATTATTTGTTGAGAAGAAATGATATCATAACGTTACAAGAAATAATTTTACCATTTGACAACTTTCTTCATAGGTGAATAAGTTGAACAAAGGTTAAATTAACTTAAAATGCAAGAAATACTTATGTTTTTTGTAAAAAATGTGAACAATTTGTCTGGGGCCGTTTTGACCACGGCCAATTTAAATTTGTCTGGGGCTGTTTTGTCCAGGGCCGTATTGACAGGGGCCGTTTTGTTGGGTCACCCTAATTTGTAATTTGAATAAATTTCAAAAGTATTTTTTCGGCTCTCTATTATAATAATGTGGTCCAAATACGTCCATTTTGTTTACAAGGGCACGGCTTGCCAGATGTTTTTTACTTTTACCCATGCTAAAATTAACTAAAATAAATTTACTGAATTGAAGATTTTTTTTTAAAAGTTTTATTCATCTTTGCTATGATCTTAAAAGATAAATAAATATTTTAAAGACTATTTCATTTTTTCATTCCTTACTAGTAACTAGATCAGTGGTTCTTAACGTGGGTTCGATCGAACCCTAGGGGTTCGGTGAGTCAGTCGCCGGGGTTCGGCGGAGGGAGGTCAAGACAGCACCCGACTCAAGGCATCTATATTACTACTAATAATGAAGGGTTCGGTGAATGTGCATATGAAACTGGTGGGGTTCGGTACTTCCAAAAAGGTTAAGAACCACTGAACTAGATGTTTGATTTTTATTTTGTGTGTTTTTAAGTGAGAAAATTTCATTTGGCATCTTACTGTGACAATCCGGTAAGTAGGATGGTAGATAAACAAAATGGATGTATCCTACTACGATTATTTTTAAAAAACTTAGAAATTAAAATAATTTTCAAATTAGCGTTGTAATTTCATAAATTTCTAGGTCTACTCTAGGGCAGGGCTTTTTTCAGCTTTAATTTGTAATTGTAATGTAATATTACTAATATTAATGTATTTTAATTTATAAATAAAAATCGTAAGTTTTCACGAGAAAAGTAAATTTCACTGTGAAATAATATATGTAATATATTATTAGTAATATGTGTAAAAACTGCAGGATTACCAATAATAGGCTAAGGCTAAAACCTATATCTCCGACCGGAGCGTCGCGTCTCTTCCCGTTGCTATGAAAGATAGTTGTTATTTTAATTTTAGGGTTTGGGTTAGGTATAGCTTTAGAATTTTCGGAAAATTCACGGGGCTCGCATTATTTTTCCGGGCCGGTGACGTGCCATAGCAACGAGATGGCCGCCGATAAGGTCGGCCCGGTCGGAGAATTAGGTTTTAACCCCAATAATATTATCATATTATCAAAGACAAAGTCAAACTGAACTCAAACTAATTTTTTATTTTGACGCATTCTAATTTAATTTTTTGCGTAAAATTAAAAAAAAAACTTTCACTGTGAAATAATATATGTAATATATTATTAGTAATATGTGTAAAAACTGCAGGATTACCAATAATAGGCTAAGGCTAAAACCTATATCTCCGACCGGAGCGTCGCGTCTCTTCCCGTTGCTATGAAAGATAGTTGTTATTTTAATTTTAGGGTTTGGGTTAGGTATAGCTTTAGAATTTTCGGAAAATTCACGGGGCTCGCATTATTTTTCCGGGCCGGTGACGTGCCATAGCAACGAGATGGCCGCCGATAAGGTCGGCCCGGTCGGAGAATTAGGTTTTAACCCCAATAATATTATCATATTATCAAAGACAAAGTCAAACTGAACTCAAACTAATTTTTTATTTTGACGCATTCTAATTTAATTTTTTACGTAAAATTAAAAAAAAAACTTACACAAAACAAAAAATCAACTTACTTTATTAGGAAATGTATTTTCAAATTATTTTTTTTCCTCAAATAATAATAAGAAGAAGAATGTGTATATTTCACACATCTTCTGTTATTCACCCTGCCATTGCAAACAAATGGAGAAATCTTCTTATTGGAAAGTTATTATTTTAATTATTAAGTGTGTTGCCAAATTGGATATGTTTTTTTTTTAGTTAACCTAATTTTTATTTATATAAAGTGTTACGTATCTAGGCATTGTTACCTATTTTTTTTTTGTTGTTTTCCCTTGACCTGTTGCGGTCGAGAGACGGGTGGAGGATTCCCGAGGTTGTCTGCCCCTTTTGTGTAATGAGTTTTGTTTATGAGCGGCGGCGTGTGACCGTGTGACCGGTCCTTGACCTGTGTGTTTTCATCTGGTCAAAAAGATGAGGTTTTCTTGTTCCGTCTCTTTAGAGAAGGTTCTAGCCCTGTCTTGTTGTTGTTGACTTGTCCTGTTCTCGAATAGTATTCGAGAAACTACTAGAGTTGTCTTGAGCTCGACGCGCGGTGGACTATAAAAAGACCGCCCGTATAACGTTGAGTGGGGATAAGACATACGGAGACAGCCGAGAGACAGTATCGCGGAGACTGTGCGTGACCCCTGCGTGGTATCGTTAGTGTAAGTTGAGATTTTTCCTTTTCAAGGCCTTGCTGGTAATTGTAGTTATCTTTTAAAACTCTTGAAGTGTAATATTTTTACATGCCATTTTTGTAAAAGGGTTTAGTCAACCTCTCAATTCTGTATTGAGTAGATGTTTGTGTTTTTTTGTTGCTTGTAACTTAATGTGATTCCTTTAAAAGTACTATTTGATTTATATTTTATTAAACATTCAGTTAATATTTTACTTTCCGATTTCTTGTGTTATTCATTGTAAGTCTGTGGTTAAATTCAGACTTAAGATAGTGACACAACGGCTTTTTCTATTGTCACGTTCCCCTAGACAAGCCAATACAAATTAGAATAGATGTAATTCAATTCGTAATACGTGACAAAAGAAGATTGGGGCCTTCGTCCGGGATGTTTTTCTGAACCTATTTTCATCTTACTTGAGTAATTTTGTAAAGGCGAAGTTGCCGTTAAAATTTTTTTTTCTTCAAAGAGTCGGAAGTAAAATATCAATAGTATTGACGAAACTCTCGTAAGGTTTTTTGTTGTACTGATTGTGTACTGTATATTTACATTGTATACATATTTTTTTTTGTGCCTGTGATAGTTTTGTTAGTTGGCCATGGATATTCAGAGTTTTCTTGCAAATCCCTCTGTGGAAGAGCTTGATGCTTTTACTAGGAAGGAACTGGTCCTTATTTCTAAACAGTTAGGGTTAAAAATAAAATCAAATGCCCTTAAACAAGAAATCAGAGATAACATTGTAATCCATTATGTAAACGAGGAAGTGTTTTCTGAAGACCTTTTAGAAACCCTTAGACCCGAGGAGGGTAAATCAGATTTGGAACTTCAGATTAAATTAAAACAAATGGAAATAGAAGCCCAGCTAGCTTTAAAAGATAAAGAAATAGAGTTAAGGAAATTAGAGTTAGCTGCTAATGTGAGATCAGATTCTTCCCCTGCCAGTCATACTGCTGAAGCAACAAAATTTTTGAAAATAATTCCACGCTTTAATGAAGCCACAATTGACAATTATTTTCCACAATTTGAACTTTCCGTGAAAAATTTTAATGTACCTGAAACTTTGTGGCCCACTTTGCTGCAAACAGTTTTGACTGGTAGAGCTGCAGAGGTATTTTGTTCTTTGACCATTGAACAACAGAAAGATTATAATGTTGTTAAAGCCTTAATTCTTAAGGCATATGAACTTGTTCCGGAAGCCTACCGAAAGCAGTTCAGGGATTGTCGCAAATCGGATGGCCAAACCCATGTAGAATTCCTGCGGGAAAAGGAGCGACGCTTTGAAAAATGGCTCACTTCCAAGGAAATCGGCACCGACTTTGCCAAATTCAAGAACCTAGTGCTGATGGAAGAGTTCAAGAGTTGTGTGCGGCTGGACGTCCGTACGCATATAGCTGATCGTGGCGAGGAAGATGTGCACAAGGCTGCAGTGTTGGCAGACGATTATATAATATCACATCAATTTGCCAAGTATACGACGGATGTCAAGCCAAAACAAGTCAAACAGCCGGAGTCCACTGCTAGCAACTCCAT
>MUZC01001947.1:892353-924159 GCA_002072015.1 Radix auricularia | reverse complement strand
AAAAAAAAAAAAAAAAAAGTGTTTTAACATCCTTAAATTATATAAAAAATTTAATTAATGCATACAAATTAAGAATTGACTATAAATCATTACTTGTAACTTCTTTGTCTATATAAAAAAGTTATTTTAAAATAATACTTTTAAAAAATAACATCTGTGGTCTAAAGGGAATTTTTGGGGGTAATGCAGACTCATTTGGGACATATAACATCCACTACACTCCACTAGATATATTCAAATACGTCATGTATACGTGTACGCTTGGAACATATGCCCACTATTGAACCGGTTCCTTCCAGAAAATGCATTTGTTAAATTTGTTATCTATGCAGATTTCTTATTTACGTATTATACAAAGACATCTAAATCCAACCTACTTTCATTTATATTGACAAAAGTGACAATAATCTTAATCAACATGACTTGATTGTATCAAGTATCCTTTCTGTCGAATTTAAAATAAATGCCTTAAAAACTGAGTTCAGAAGAACTTGGTTTTGTGCTCCTCTCGAATTGCGATGTCGAGAATTAGATGCATTCAATAAAGTTAGTGAATACTTTTGACTAATTTTACATTGGACACATTTATTATTTTATTTAGAATGGCCAGAGGCGTTTAACCAAAAACCAATCGAAAAATTAAGCAAACGTAAAACTTTTATTATTTTATCAAATAGATTCCCCACACCCCCAAATGGATATTCGGTGTCGTTTTGACTTAAAATATCAACATATAATCCTATTCAGATCTTTTTAGACACGTGTCCTGTTAGTAAAACTCACCAGTAGCAGTTTCGGGGGAGGGGGGAATACGGAGGGAAAAAAAGTTCGCAGACTCCTGCCGCGAGTGAACGAAACTGCGGTTACATCAAAAAAGCTTTGATGTCAACACCAAACGACGCAGGGTTACAATTTCCTATGTTCTCTTGTGAATTCTCAAACTTAAGAATTATAATTATATTTAATTTTCGTGTCGTGTTAACTTACGCCAACCGGCGTCTGATAGCCTATCGACCGGCACTTTGAGAAGCATTGAATTTTTTTTTTTAAAGTCATTAAATAAATTTTAAGTGACCAAATATTTCAGTGTAAGTTTAATTTAAGTTACCCTTTCGATGTGACGTCACATTTTTTCAACCCCCTCCCTCCCCCCACGTCACGCATCGTCACAAAAGTGGGACCCCCCTCCCCCCTAGGTGCGTGACGTCATTTATGGACGGCCCCTTATCAAAATTGAGACATTTTAAAAATAGAAACCATATTTTATAATATTTTCTCTTAGTAAGCCACTCAAATCAAGTTTTTCGATTATTGAGACTATCAGGTCTGATTAGTGATCAGTTTAATACATATTAATAGATAAGATCTATAAATATATTTAATTTATTATATTTTCAGGGGTTCGTGCAAACATTTGTACACTTTTATTATAAAATATAAAAAGTTTGGGGGCCCCTAAACCATCGGGGGCCCCTGGCTATAACCCCTTCAGCCCCCCCCCCCTAATTCGCCATAGCCACTAACACATTACTACATAGAGGTCAGACTGACACGCCTGACTCCTATCAGCAATAACAAACCACAATACTTGGTGACGAGACTCCCCTATTTTTACCAGGCATGCTTACGCGCTGTAAGAAATAATGAGACGTTAGTCAATAAAACGAACAAAGAAATTTACCATCATCCCAGAGAACGAAAGAAAACCCCTCATCATGAGCGAATCAAGTGGATGCGACAATTCAATACAACCGAAATAAAGGACATCTTCAAAAACTTACACATTAAAGAAATAGAACCGAGGGCTATAGAAATAACTTTTCGCCTTATTTATAATATGACGCCAACTTCAGAAAGGCTTGAACAACAGACACCCCAGAGATAAAGATGCCCTCTCTGTAAATATTAAATAATAGAGACAGAGAGACACTCGTTTATGGAAAGCAAAGCAATACAACAAACAAAAACTACTTTAACACTACTATTAAAAGCGGGAACGATTCACCCAGTAAATATAGATAAAGCGATTGCCTTGAACACAATCCCACAACCCAACATGTCATCAGCTTACGTCTGATGGCAGAATACAGACAGCACATTTGGCAGTGCAGAAGGAATGTAATATTTAATAAACACACGTATACAGAAAATTTAATAGAGATTCTCTTTAGAGCTAAAATTCAAAATTTAATATATCAAATTTAAAACTAATATAAACTAAATTTAAATAACAATACAACAAATTGGCTGTAAATACTTGTAAATATATATATGCCATTTTATCCATAAAATGTTAAGGCATTACCAACCCCGGATAGTGTCTACACTAAGAAATTCGCCCTTTCATTTCAGAGAGGAAACGGCAGAATCAAGGAAAGGAGACATGGAGAAGTCCACCGGAGGAACAGCCATCACCCATGTTTCATTTGTTATGTTTCACACCTATGTCACTTATCGTCCCCTTCATACTCATATTTTACTCCACAGGGCATGTAGGCCTACTCACCTCACCATGCTTTTTTAAGTTCCTAACACGTTAAAATTTACATGTCTGTTGTCTTTAACACTGTTTAATTGTATCATCAAAGTTTTTGGGGAAAAAAAAATTGTAAGGCCTTCAGCCAAAATAAAATGTAAATATTATTTAAAAAATAAACGCTATGTCCGAAAAAGGGACTGCAGCGGAGATCGATGAGAGAAGTTTGAGGTTTCCGCCACAACCCAGTTTTTCTTTAAAAAAAAAAAGTTGTAGCTGTTCATCTAGCCGAGAGGTGTAGGCAGGTCAGGTAGCTTTACTCGGGATGTTTAATTATACTACAAGGCACCGTAGAAGGGGGTCGGTGAAGAGAGCGACAACGTAAAAGCTGGCTTGAAAACATAAAGGAATGGACAGGGATAGGATTGAGCGACCTACTGTCCGTCGCTCAAAATAGGCAACTATGGAGATCGTTATCTGTTGATGTGCCCATGCGCTCCCCCAACAGCACGGGACTAGTCACGAATGATGATTAACAATAATAATGATTAATTATAGCGAATACTTTCTCATTTTTATCGAGAACAGCTTTGTTTCTATCCAGAGGCGTCTATGGGGTTGGTGTTACCCAGTGCGGTAGCTCATGGTGTCACCCACTGATGATTTACCTTATAGACCTCCGAGTCTGCCAGAAGAGCCAAATAACGGGAACATACAGGATTTTACATTTTGGTTCACCACTTGTGATGGCGTCACCCAGTTTGTTCCGCACAGCCCTAGTATAACGTCTGGCTAAACCTTAGTCTATAAATTATGTTACAATATAATAATGGATTATGGTGAGAGTAGTGGAGGAAAGACGGAAGAAACGATGAAGTGGTACAGAATGAGCACTACTTGTATCAAGCACTTAACATTCACAAATGGCTGTATACAATTCTCGATAAGCGTAAGACGCAATTAACTTCTTTATAGAAGGAGCGTCTGTAAGGAAAACATCTCAATAAATTGTATCACTAATTTTTACATAATACATATTTAATTTTAAATTTCTTATTAGTGTGTGTGTGTGCTTTTCTCTAATTAGAAAAAGATATTACTTTAACAAATTTCTTATTAGTGTGTGTGTGTGCTTTTCTCTAATTAGAAAAAGATATTACTTTAACAAATTTCTTCATCACTTTCACTTTTCTGATCACTTTCATTCTCTCCTTAGCCCACTAATGGCCCAAAACAAAGATTAATCAACTCTACCCCAAGACCTCGTTTAGTGTCATACATTTTTTTTTTTGTATTCAAGGGTTTAAAAAAAAACAACTAGAAATCTTTCTCAAGTCAAGATTTTCTCATATGATAAGTATATGGCTTTCATATCTCAAGGTACTACTGCAGTTTTACCCATCTAGTCATTTAGAAACTTGTAACCTTCATTTTATAATGATACAAGTAAAAGAAACCAGAATTTTGCATTCAAATATTTATTCCAGATTAGTTAACATTGAATAGTCAGATAGAGAAAGCGCATTATAAACCATTCGATACATTTTCAACCACTCTACTTCCAAAGAGTCTCAACCTGAATGCCCAATGCAACTAAACATTTCATCGTATAAACAAACATGAATTTTAAAAGAGTATGGCATTTTATCATTTAAAATGATAGCCACAATGGTATGGGCACGAGGAAATGATTCATGAATTTCAAAACTTTGAACTGATCAAGTGTAAAATAAAAATGAATTTATTTTGATGGAAAGATTTTTAAAAATTTCTTTTGGCTATTGCTAATTTTACAAATATCTAACAGTGCCAGTGGAAAAGATTGAAATAACCCAACAATCAACACATACATGGCATGTTTATGCAAGGTTTTCATTTAATTGAAATTTTAATTTTAAAAATCGTGTTTACTTCTTAATACATCAAATTAGAAATGTGATTAAACATTTACAACAACATAATTGCTGGTCTTAATTAACTTATTATAACAATACCAGTGATGACAGTAAATTTTTTTGAGGTTTTAAAAAAGAAATATTGGTGACTTTTACTCTAGCTTGGCCAATTTTATGTGACCTTACAATTTTTAATTCTTAAACAAAATTTATTAATCATCTGAATTTGATAGCTCAAAACTTACATTAATAATTTGACAGATTTGTTTTAATTTTTTTTCTCCCAAAACTGTGCCACCACAAAAATATTAAAATCTAGTATTGATTCTGCAAACCAGTTCACGGTGCCCATAGTTGCAATAATTACATGTTTCTGTTGCACACACTACTGCTTAAAATCAAATAACAATAAATGTTACAAAAGCAAAAATAATAATAATACATTTTCAAAATGTAATTAATTTCATTTTCAAAAAATTATTTTTTAAGACTCATAATTTTAACTAAAATAAAAAAATTAGTGGAAATTATTAAGTTATAACTATAACAAGGCCAAATTTTAGAGTATTGTATCTATACAATTAGCCATCGGAGACTTGATCTCAGCAGCCACTTCTTGGTTCCATAAACCGTGTTTAAACTTTTTCATGATAACATGTTGCTCAGCGCAGTGAGACGATGCCACATTCCATCAATTTCTCAATCTTTGCAGCTACATCTGGGTTTTTTAGATGCCTGTGAATTAAAAAGTTAAATTTCTGTGTGCCTAAATACGATCTTAGTTTTCTACAGGTTAAAACTAAATGTAAACATCTTAATAAAAATATCAAATTAACATTTTTAAAAATTAGGTTTTCAAAAAAAAAAAAAAAATTTTAAGAGGGGAAAAAAGTAGTTTCAGTCGAACCCACTTATCTCGAGCTCGGTTAGCTCGACCACCCTATTATGTCGACGTTTTTTATTGGAACCGCCAAATTCTCTCTTTGTCTTAGCATTTTCTCGTCGTTTAATTCGATTTTTTTAAGTCGCCGAAACCTCATAACACGAGCACAAAAAAGGGTCAAATTTGCCACTTAACATCGGTTATCTCGATCCCCATGACCAATCGCCAGCTTTAGAAAATGTTAGCTATGATTTTTTTATAACCAAGGGACCAAGTTTCTGCCACATCAGGGTCTGCTGGTGACGTCACAGCCCACTTGCGTTTTGCTCTCAGCGCTGTGTTGCTTCTGGTACCATGGCAATCGCCGGCTTTTGAAATTCTTAGTTTTTATCGATAATCGACGTTGGTTTTTATTTTAAATTTGTAAATTTCTGCTGTCAGTTGGTGCACATATACCTTTTGTTGTTAGCAAACATGTATGTACAATTTTATAGCATGCCGATAGCTTCATCAAACAAATAACGGCAATGCTGTTGTGTTAAAAAAAAACTCCAAAAACACGTGCATGAACATTATCATTTATTAACGCTAGTGATGGGACGATACCAAAATCATAGGCTGCTTACTGTAAACAAGGCTCCCCAGATTTTAAAATATATAATATAACAGACTACAGACAGTTTACCCACCCCCACTCTCAATCTCCCACACCATTGTTGTTGGTTAGTCCTATTAGCATCAAGTTACCTAAGGAATTGTAAGCTGAGGGGATCGTATGGAATAATAAAATGTACCGTGTGCAAACTTGTTGTCATTGGCAACCATTCATCCTTCAACCTCATTTTGACCATTACATGTACTGTACTACTGCTTTGTTCTCATTGTTTCATTCATAAGAATTTGCCGTGTGCAAAAGCCATTTAACTATTGGTTAGAATTAATTAAAATATGTCAAAGTTGAAGGTTCAAAAGTTCAAAAGGAGTACCTAATTTATTTGTGTACGTTTATATAGAGAAGAGTTCGCTTTGTCATGAGTCATATATAGGTCACAATAGACCATTCTGAGTCCATTGTAAGACCCAAAGAAGATGATTAGGAAGAGAATGGTTCGGGGACAATGAGGGGATGTGTAGGTTACTTATTTGTGTAGCTTGAAAATCAAGCAAGTGGCTTCGAAGCACAGTATCAGTATCACTCAATCTGGGAATCACAGCAAAACGGCGTTATATTTAAACTTAAACGGTCTTTAAAAACGAACGGTCTTTAAAAACAACGGTCTTAACAACCTTAAGAAAGAGTGAAGAAATAGGGTCCCGATATTCCGATACGATTCTGATTAATCGTCCCATCACTAATTAATGCACAACACGTACATAAAGAAATTTCAAGCGCATGTTAATATTTTGCCGCCATATTGGTTTTCGCTATTACTCGATCATCGGTTATGTCGATGCCATTTTTCATACCCCAACGCCGTCGACTCAAGTGGTTTCGACTGTAGTAAAATTTCCTAAATCAGGGGTGTGCAACCAGCAGCCGTTGACACAAAAAAGTGCATCCGTGGTAATCTGTTAAAATTATAATAACCTGCGCCGTCAAATCTTTGCAATATAATATAGAAAGTTGTAAACAAAATATCGAATACTCATTTACACATGTTATTGCAAAACAAATTATGAATCCGGCAGCCAGCTGCAGTATTTAGCGCTCATAGACATTGTAGTTAATGAGGGCAGGCCATGAAGTTTAGCAGCCTAGTATTGAAGAGCACCTAAACCGTGTGATGCGCACATTTGCTGTATTGTGCTTGCTCTGTGTAACCGTGTAACACGGTCAACATCAGTAGCTGCTATAATACCCAGAGGTCTGTGTAAATCACTCTTAGCTGGCAGCTGCACCAGAAATCCAGACAGATTTTTGACATAGTGAATAACTATAACAGTATTAAAATGAAAAGGCGTTTATGAAAACGATTAATTTTATATTTTTATACAGCTTGTACGCATAGTTATCTATAATACAATCTGTGTACTCACCATTTCAATAAAAAGGAAAAAAACATTTGAAGAAGAGAAGCGGAGCTTTAATGTAAAATGGGTGTTATAGATTTCTTTATGACAGAGAACCATTTCATGCAGTGTCTATCTGCGGCGATGTTGTGAAAACTGTCAAAGGGGAAAATGCCTAACAACATTTTCACAGACAACTACACAATGAAGATCTGGGTGGATAGTTGCATCATAGATGTTGTTAAATGCATTCATCTGGGTAAGGAAACGGAATATTCTTTGATTGCTCTGTCACACGATACCATGCAATGCTATTGCCGAGCATCTGAAGTTCTCCATGCATGCAAATATTAAAAAGGAAGACAGCCTATTTGCACCAGCAGTTGATAAATCTACGGACATTTCAGATTCAGCACAGCTACTCATGTTCATTCGCACCACATCTCCAACATTTGAATTGTGCAAGGTTCTGCTTTCGATGGAGACGCTTGTTACTCGAACTCTTTCAGAAGACATATTTTTGGCTGTTAAAAAAGCTTGCATTGACTTGTACGCTGAACTGAAGAACCTGCGAGGCATCTGCACAGACTGCGCGCCTGCCATGGTTAGTAAGCAAAATGACTTCGTGGCTAGATTTTCTGATTATGTGTTGGATCAATATAATGACCATCTCATAAATCTGCACTGCATTATACACACTGTGTTCTAAGTCTGTTGATTTGGATATCATTCTGAAGGGAGTGAATCGTATTTTACTTTTCATTCGTGTGCATGTTTTTCATCACCACTAAAATTCTTCATACAAATAATACAAATGATTCTATACCAAACGAGAGTTCGTTGGTCGTCTCAGGGAGAAACTATATCTCGCCATGTTTTCATCATCATCAGCATTTGTCCTTTGGGTTCCTTGTGGAACACAGGGCCTCTAGTCAAAGCTCACCACTGTGCACGATACCTTGCCAGTCGCTTCAATTCTTCCCAGCTCTTCCAGCCTCATCTAACATGCTCCGTCTCCATGTACGCTTGGGTCTTCCTCGCTGGCGTTTGCCCTGGAGGTTCCAATCTAATGCCTGCCTCACCCTGCTGTTATCTTTCCGAACAGTGTGTCAAATCCATCTCCACTTCCTTTCCATGATCTGTTGTTCTACTGTCATTTGTCCACACCTCTCCCACAGTTTGGAGTTTTTGACCTTGTCAAACCCTTTTATTTTCAGAATATTTCTGAGGCATCTGTTAACAAAGGTTTGGAGTCTATTTTCTGTTGTCTCTGTCGTTCGCCAGGTTTTGGATCCATAAAGTAGGACCGTTTTAATGTTGGTGTTAAAGATCCTTACTTTTGTTTTGACAGAAATGTATGTAGATCCCAAGCCCTATTTCAGATCGGCAAATGCCTGTTGCACCAAATTTATTCTTCATTCGATGTCATCTGTTCCCCCTGATACACTGACCACACCCCCAAGATAAAAAATGTTTACTTGTTCCAAGGTACAGTTCGCTACTTGTGTGTCTCCATCTTGCTGGTAGTTTTTTTAAAAAAAATTTTGTGTTTTGAATATTGATATTAAGCCCTACTCTTTTCCCAGTCTCGCTCAATGCTGTGAGTTTGTCTTGCATGTCTTGAAGTCTGTGGGACAGAATGGCCAAGTCTTCTGCAAATTCCAAGTCCTCTAGCTTTTGCATTAGTTTTCACTGGATTCCTTTTCCTGACATGCATAAGCTTCTTTTGTGACCCAGTCTAACACAAGGAACAGAAGTGGTGAAAGGAGGCATCCAGTTGTGACATGGAATTCATCTGTTTATCTAGCATATTGTACTACTTGGCAGGTGAAGTTTCCGTACAGATTTTGGATGATGCTTGTTATTTTGTTTGGAATTCCATGGTGCAGGGGGCGCGGTGGTCTAAGCTGTAGCGAGCTGGACTACCGAACCACTGCAAGAACTCGAGTCGCAAGTTTGAGCCGTGATACTGGCAAGTCCCCTGGAGCATTGTGCTAGCCACACTATCCCATGCTTGTTAGTGGTCAATGAAACTTGTGAACGCTACTTCACTTGCTCCCATGGACCTTCATGGTCTGTAAGGGATCAATTTTTAAAAAAAAATTATTCCATTATTGACCATATAGTTTCTCTATTAATGCTATCAAATGGCTTTTCAAAATCCACAAATGTGGTATTAAGTGGAGTTTGCCATTCAATAAATTGTTCTATAATTATCCGGAATGTTGCTATTTGGTCAATGCATGATCTTCCTTTTCTGAAGCCAGCTTGTTCTTCTCTCAGGAGATCGTCGCAGGCATCTTTTATTCTGTTTAGTATTGTTCTGCTAAAGACCTTGCATGGTTCTGATAGAAGGGTAATTCCTTGCCATTTCTCACATTGTGACAGATCCCCAATCTTTGGGATTTTAATCAGTAAGCCCCTTTTCCATTCTGTAGGAGGATTTGCAGTTGACCAAATTTTGTTGAAGATACTATGGAGTTGGTTAATGATTTCAGCTCCTCCTTCTTTTAGGATCTCAGGTGGTATGTTATCAACACCTGCTGCTTTACTTGTCTTCATTTGGTTGATGGCCGTACATATTTCTTCTTTGGATATCTCTTCCATATTTATGTCAAGTGTTTCTCCATTGGTCAGATTGGGTGGGTTCAGAGGGGTCAGTCTGTTTAGCACTTCCTGGAAATATTCTTTCCATCTTCTAAGCTGTTCATCTATGGAGGAGAGCACTTACCTTGTTTGTCTCGGACTGGTAAATTGTAATTAGATTTCTTGCCATTCAAGAGTTTAGTAATTTTGTAAACTGTTTTAGATCTCCTTTTCCTGCTGCTTCTTCTGCTTGTTCAGCTAGCTTATTATTAAGTGTTTGTTTGTCATTTCTAAGCATTTTTGTGAACTCTTTTGAAATTGTATGGTACTCTTGTTGTGTAAGTTGTTTAGTTTTTCTTGTTTTGGCTTGATTTACTTTTTGTTTTGCATGTTTCCTATTTTCAACTCTTTGCCATGTCTCACCGCTGACCCAGTGTTTTTTGTTTACTGGGGCAGGTTTTAGTATTTCATTGCAAGATCCTATAATAGTTTCTTTGAAGTTATCCCAGGTTTTGTCTATGTTTTCTTCACTTTCATCATCTAGTTGCAGTGCAGCAAATCAATTTTTAAGGGTTAGCTGTAGTTCGTTCCTTTCCTGTGAGTTTCGGAGCTTGCCTAGGTCAAATCTAATTCGCCTGTCTGTTTTCGGCCTTTGGTTGGCTAGCTTTATTTTTAGCTTGACTACAACCAGATGATGGTCTGATCCAATGTCTGCTCCTCTTTTTGTTCGTACATCCTGTAATGTGCTCCTCCAGGTGCGGCATATAGTGATGTAGTCTATTTGATTCTCCGTTTTGTTGTCTGGTGAGACCCGCGTTACTTTGTGGCAATTTTTGTGTGGGAAGATGGTGCCTCCAATCACCAGCTCATTAAATGAGCAGACGTTTGCAAACATCTTTCCGTTTTCATTCATGTTGCCCAGTCCATGTGTGCCCATTACCTTCTCTCTCTCCATGTTGTTGTTGCCAACTTAAGCATTCTTATCGCCCATGACAATCAGTATGTCTCTTTTAGGTATTTTATCGATTTTACTTGAAGTTGTTCATAGAATGCAACTTTGTCTTCCTCAGGTGCAAGGTTTGTTGGGGCATAGCACATAATGATATGGAAATTTTTTAATCTGGCCTTCCTTGTAGATTTATTTTATACTAGATTGTGCCAGGCGCCGTGGCGCCTGCGGCGCCCCCTTTTTTTTAAAGACCAACTAACTTGTCCTTTTTTGATAAATACGAATTATTAAACTTTCTGAAATGTACGCAAAGTATTTATTTAATAATAATAATAGGGGTTGTATTTTGCGTACCGATGCACACCAAACAATGACGTCATCATATTAAATATTTTTACAGCGCTCATCAACACACGATTTTTCAACTAAACTAACTGCTG
Organism: Radix auricularia; assembly: GCA_002072015.1. Classification (NCBI taxonomy): domain Eukaryota; kingdom Metazoa; phylum Mollusca; class Gastropoda; family Lymnaeidae; genus Radix; species Radix auricularia. The sequence goes on along the minus strand of MUZC01001947.1, from coordinate 912,920 downwards.
TAGACTGTCGTACATCGCTCCTCAGCGTTTCAACTAAACTAACTGCTGTAGACTGTCGTACATCGCTCCTCAGCGTTACGTTACAAACATACAGAACCACACCACTGGGTGTTTATATTATTTATCAACTGCCTCCACAAGTCTCTGCAAAGATAATGAACTACAGTTTGCCTCATGAACAGGATTTCTGTGACAAATGTCATCTACTACAAAGTCATAACCAACAGCTCAATCTCTATCATTTCCCGCAACTCACAGCTCTAATCGAGAGCCATGAAATAAGAAAAGTTGAAATTCAGGCTACGTCATTTTCAAGCCTTTCCAAAGCGCTGTTGCTGGAGTTCGCAAAATGTTTTCAGGATTTTGACAAGACCTCAGAAAATATGAAACTCGATGTTTCTCTCACATTTGGTTGAGACAGAGTGTGCGGCATTGGATGTCCAAATGGAACTGATCGAACTAAAAAATAACGAACGCGAAGAAATTCGAGGACAAAAACAATCTACTGGAGACATGCAAAGTAGCTGTTAAGTATTCCAAGATTCGCAAAATAGCAAGAAAAACTCTAATTGCTGTTTGGAAGTACTTCCATCTGCGAAGCGTCATTTCACGAATGAAATATCTCAAGAACAAATATCGAACCCGACTGGCGGACACCAATCTGACTTCAGGAATAAGACTGAGTATCTCCAGCAAGTGCCCCGACTTTGCACGACTCTCGGCAAACATCCAAGAGCAAGGCAGCCACTAATTTCTGGACTGCTAAATTAACTCTTAAAGTCGCAAAGCGTCGTAATGAGTCTCTTCCCGCTATCCCTAAAGCGTCGTAATGCGTCCCTAGATACAAATCTCGTTAGAAATGAGATCTCGGCAAGTAAAAACTCTTCAATGCTAGAAAAACGGTGTATTTGACTTCCGGCAATGGCGGCCATTGCCGGCACTAGTGTTATCGCTCGATTTGAGATGTTTTTCGGTAGTTTTAACGTTTTTTTTTTTCGAAGATACGTTTTCGTTATACTTTATTACTAAAGTAATAGTACTAAGCTACAGGTAAATATTGTTTCAAACTCAGTACGGTCTTTTGGATGCGTAAAATAGCCATTCTTAGCCTTAAAAATGAAGTCAGTATGACAATAATATTATAAATGGATTTTACGCAATTTTTTTAATTTCACAACCGGTTGATCGTAATACGGGAAATCCTTACGGGACTGAGGCGGAAGTTTATTGAAAACCTTATGGGGCTTTAAGAGTTAAATGGAAATGGGTTAGTGAAGCAGCTTATCACTTATTAAATTATTGTGTTCTCAGTGTACTAATGTCACTTAAAAATATACATCATGTCACATGTGTGACATGTTTAGGTTTAGGTTTACATTACAGTGTTCAATAAAGTAGAAATATGAGAATATCGATTGAAATTTAAAAAAAAAAAAAATTAAGCCCTGTGTTTGCCTACAGTAAAATATGATTATGTCATTATTATCTCACGTTGACTAATACAAGAGGTAAATTTTTGATAGTGAACGTTTTGTTTTTCAGTGAACATTTTTTGAGGGACATAGCAAAAGAATTTTTTTAATGCTGCCGTCAATAGCCTAAAGGTTGCACACCCCTGCCCTAAATGCTCAGCATTTACTCAAATTTTTAAAATATGATCAAGATCAAAATCAATGTTCTATTAAAACTACTATTTTAACTACTCACTCTCTTGCTGCTTTGGGGTCTTTAGACATTTGAGCTAGAATCATCTGCATTGCAGGATCACTAAGAATTTGCTGCACTTCTGGGTTAGACATAGCCTTCTGCTTTACAGCCTCTGGGTCTTCACTCTCTGCCATTAATGCCTTCCTATATCCATCCAATGCTTCCTACAAATGTAAAAGATTAAGATTAGCTAATCATATTTTAATATTGATAAAAGAACAAGCACAGTAATAGTTCCAGGTGTATACGACTAGAAATGTTAAATATATGCAAAAACATATAAAAACAAAAGAATTTTAACAAATTTTAAAAGAAAAAAAAAGGCAAATAATGTCAATTACTCACTGAATTATTTGGATCTAGATCTAAAGCTCTCTGGTAAGCTAGGGTTGCTTTAGTTGGTTCTTTCATTGCTAACAATACAGCACCTTTCCTGAGATAACCTTTAACTGTTGAAAGATGAAAATTTCAAATTACGGATGACTTAAGTGTTGAACACATCACTCCTTTGCTATTTGAGAGGTTTACGTTCTTTACAACCCTGCAATTATTGGATGCAGTTTTAAAACGCCTATGTATGAGATTATATACAGTACTAAATGCTTCCCAAACACTTTCTAAAGACACTCTTATTCATTTATGCAGTTATATTGCATGTAGTTATTATTTCACTAATGCAGTATTGATAATGTTAACACATGTTAAATTTGTACTGCAACAATATTTTAATAAAAATGAAACTTAGGTACAGGATGACAGTAACAGGTGAAATTTTTCTTCTCTAGTATTGCCAAAGCACAGAGTCCTTATATGAAAATTAATTTTTAAAATAATTTTTTGATGTATCCATACTAAGCTTCTTAACGGTTAACCGGTCCTCAGATCAGGACCGGTCATCTTTATTCAGGACCGCGTAATCGAAAAGAAAAAAAAACATCAACAAAAAAAAAACTAGCGGTAATGTAGTGAAAAAAACAACACAAGCCGTAATGTGCCTCGCGCCTCTCCCTCTCGCTTTGTCACAGTGAGTAAAAGCGATACCTCGATCCAGCTTACAAGTAGGTTGGCATTAAGCCGTCAGTCTCCTAGCTGTAAGCATGCGTTATAGCCTTGCTTCACTGAAGTTCACAACTAATAGTACTAGCTACTGCTAAGGAATGATTTTTTTTAAATTTTAATTTGCTTAGTTGTCGAGGCACTGTGACTGTACCAGAGCTAACACAGTGCGCGTTTGATATCAACAACAGTCAAGGCCGAGGCTGTATCTATTTATATTAATATAGTTTCTTATAACAACAAAGAAAGCTATAAAAGCATATGACCCAGTGACCTATCGGGATTTTCTGATCACCGGTTTATAGTCTGTTTCAGGCATTCAAAAAACGTATTGGCGCACGCCGCTTAGTGAAGTACATGTACCTATATTACGATAGATATTTGAAAGACGTAGCAAAGATACCAGGCGATTAATTGGCCCACAAATTTGAGTTCGGTCTTTTAGTGACAGTTTTCCTACTAGTCAAAGGCATTTGATTACCACATTAATAGTACGGCGAGTGAGGCTCAAACCCTATTTGAACAGAAAAAACGGGGAGGGGAAACGTGTGCGCTGCAAAATTCAATTATTCTGGCGAGTTGACGATTGAAAAGTAATATTTTAATAAATTCCATTTTATCATCATTGTTTACTCCGTAGCTTTATAATTTTATTATTATTGTTGATTTTAATACGCGATTTTACTGAGCTGACCGGCATCACACACAAGAGAGGTAAATATGACGTCACAACGGACGGGGCGAGGCATTGGTTTTTGAAACAAATGAAAAATACCTCGCTAACTTTAACGAACGATTGAACCGGTCCTCTTATTTAGACTGGTGAACTACGAGTCCTCAAAATAAAATATTAAAAAAGACAATTAACCATCACTGTTTAATTAATTCTCTGGATTTTTTTTTTAAAAAATGCGTTGAATTGAGGGCAATGCGGAAAGAGCTGAACGCAAGCGGGGGAAGCGGGCTTTGGTGCCATCAGACGACGCGAGGCGACATTCTCTTGTTAGTTCTCAAAACATAAGGGGTATAAGGACGATTAACCTATTAAGAACCGATTAACCTGTCTTTTTTTTAACGGTTAGCTGGTCCTCAAAAACGAGCGGTCTTAACAACCTTCCTTTTTCCTTTCTAATTTTTTTAAAACCCAGAAACCAAATTTGAAATACTAAACTCCCAAATCTGGGAAGAGCGAGAAAAATATCTCTCGAGTCCGGAAAATAAAATATTTAGCTTCACTCATCCGGAATTCTGGGATAAAAAGGAAAGGTTGCAATAATATTTTTTTAAAAATTGTTATAACAAAATGATGCAATTGGGCCTGAATGAGGAACATTGAATAAGTGTGGATATACTGTATAATAAAAATTAAAATTTATTACAAAAGTATCGCAAGTATAACAAATTCATATATTAAATTAATGCATATATACTTACTAAATTTGGGATCTAGTTTAATGCATTCCTCACTATCTTTTAATGCCATTGCAAATTCCATCAGCTTTGTGTAACAAGCTGCTCTATTACTGTATATTTTTGCATCTCCAGGGTTTCGCTTTATTGCCTCAGTATAGTGCTGAACAGCCAATGGAAAGTTACCTGTAAATTGATAGTAATTTACTTTTAAAAAAAGTACACGCAGTCAATAAATTTAATTGTTGAGAACTATTAAATTGTACATTTATTCTATTACTTTTATCCATAAAAATTAATTGCTTAGCATCACTTGAACTGACTGCTGCTACTACATATTTTAATCCAATGACCATCAGTTTACCCACTTTGATTATGAGACTACAAACCCTTTTAATCCTGTTCTATAATATTTTTTTAAACTTGTTAAACAGTCACATACCCTCTTTAAATGCCTGATTTCCTTTCTCTTTTTCTTGAAGTGACAGCTCTGGATTAATATAGGCTAGCAGTTCCCTTTCTTTGATCTTTTGCTGTACCTTGAAAAATTAAAAACCTATTTGTTTATAATATTTCCCAGAGAAAGATTTTTTATACTGTCAAATTTCAATTTTTTTAGTTACAGAGAAGAAGATGATGAACTTGATATTCTTTATCTGATCTGTATAAAAAATTTTTTCCCTCCTTTCTAAATCTTTAGCTGCTTAAAAATTTTTTTCAGGCGGTAGTTACATAAGTTACATTCTTTGAAAAAAACAATCAAAAGATGGTTTATTACAATCTCTCTCAGCATAAAGAGAGTGGGCTCTGACCTCTAGATTACAAGAACCAGCTGTCATATTTGATGACGTCATTCTTAAATTTATCCCTCATAATAATTTATATTTTATGTGTTAGGCTACAGGTTTAATTAAGGCAAATGTAAATTAAGAAACAAATGGAACTTCATTTTAATTACAAATCTGTGTTACATTTTAGGAATGGCCCACATTATATTTTTAGGATTTGTAGTTTTAACTCTTAAAGTCGCAAAGCGTCGTAATGCGTCTCTTCCCCCATCCCTAAAGCGTTGTAATGCGTCCCTAGATACAAATCTCGTTAGAAATGAGATCTCGGAAAGTAAAAACTCTTCAATGCTTGAAAAACGATGTTTTCGACTTCCGGCAATGGCGGCCGTTGCCGGCACTAGTGTTATCGCTCGATTCGCGATGTTCTTTGGTAGTTTTAACGGTTTTTTTTTTCGAAGATACGTTTTCGTTATACTTTATTACTAAAATAATAGTACTAAACTACAGGTAAATATTGTTTTAAACTCAGTACGGTCTTTTTGGATGCGTAAAATAACCATTCTTAGCCTTAAAAATGAAGTCAGTATGACAATAATATTATAAATGGATTTTACGCAAATTTTTTAATTTCATAACCGGTTGATCGTAATACGGGAAATCCTTACCGGACTGAGGCGGAAGTTTATTGAAAACCTTCTGGGGTTTTAAGAGTTAAAGTTATGAATTTTTAGTGTGGTTGGATTTGTCTTCCAATCCACCATGCCTTTCATCTCCGTATTTTGTGACCTCATTGCGCCGTTAGCGTCATGCATTTGCTCTTTCAATTTAATTACTCGTAAAACTTTGTATAAACAGTAAAATTTATCTTAAAACGAAGTTTCTGATGTATTTATAAGTTCAATTCAATAATCTATCCTGACCTACATAATGAGTCATAACAAAGTAAACTGTCCTCTATAAAATTAGGAACTTCTATTGAACCTTCAACTTTGACTCATTATTAATTTTAACAAATAGTTAAATGGCTTTTGCACGCAGCCACCTTTTATGAATGAAAGAATGAGAACAAACCTAGTCTGCAAATTTTTGTATCCCATACAAAATTAAATGTTTTAGACATCTGCATGCATCTTTGATTTTAGAGCAATTACAGTATACTCAGCATCTGTATCACAAAAACAGTATTTCCGAGTATACAAAAATAGGCCAATACCTAAACAATATCACAGCACATGGCATGGTGTATCGTTGCTGTACATATTAATACTAGGACTCTTTCTTTCTTTCAATACCATATTGGGATCAATATATTAATGTGTTAAGATAGACCTTTACTTGATATTGATACCAATATTGCCAATATGATCTTGATTTTGGTGCCAATAGATTGGTAGTTGGTAGACCCCTAAAATTCTTGATTTATCACAACGCAAATCATCATTAAATCCACATTCACTCTCAAATAGAAATAGAAAGTGATATCATTGCTATAATGAGATTTTACGTTTCTAAACATTTATTATCTAATAATTAATAAATACTTCACATCACTATAGTGAATGTGACACAGGCGGTAATAATGCTAATTGTCACAGTTAACCAAATTTATCCACTTTAACAAATTCTTACTTCTTGTGCTTTCTTTACTATGTCTGGTTGTCTGTGTTCTGTTAAACTTTTGTTGTAATAATTTAAAGCAGCATTTAAATCATCTTTTTTCAAATAAGCAGTTGCTATCCTTGACAAAGCTCTGCAAATATAAGAATATACATATAATTTTTTTTAAAAAACATGATTAGATAATAAAATAATGAAATTTCTTTAACCTTTAATGTTGTTTACATATTAATTACAACTTTTATATTTAAATCAATTGAAATCAAATTCAAACTTACTTGGCAATTAACTTATAATCAGCTCTATTTTCTCTCCCTTTATCAACTGCCTCTTCACATGTCTTAATGCATTCATCCAATTTTCCTTGCTCATAATAGACAGCTAAAAATAATTTTTGTAACAGATTTTAGAACTGAGCGATCAAATTTAATTTACAATTAATAGCATTTTAATGAGCTAAATTTAATGTGCTAAATTTTTGGTAGTGTTAAAAGCTGTTTTTTTTCCTTCTTAAAATTTTTGCTTCTCACTGGAGAAATGAATATCTTTTAAAGTTAAAATACTGATTTTAATCATTAAGTTTACCTCCTTTATTTGTTAGAAGCGTAATATTGGTTGGATCAAGTTCAAGGGCTGCATCATAGTGTTGAAGTGCAACATCAAAATTTTTTTGCTTGTATGCAGCATTTCCCTTCTCTTTTTCCTCTAGAGCCTGTAAGATTTTTATAATTTCACACAAGATAATTACCTTTCAATAACACAAAAATATTATATAATTATTACCAAGGTATCAACCCAAAAATTATTTCTTTTATGTTTATAATGAAGGATTAGCTAGAAATGTTGTTAGTACTTAGTACCAACTACCAACTGCTAAAAAAATCCATTATAATGCAGCTGGGCTTACAGCACTTTACATAAGTAGGTTACTCAGATCAGGGTCTGTAAAGCCTGTGATTGCTAATCGGACCCGATAGTCTTAGTAATTTAAAAACCTTAGTAATCAATAATAATAAAGTTAAAGGCTTTTCTTAAAAAAGCACAATTTTCAAGTGTTACTGGTCGTATTGTAGTGTGCAGGATTGTTGATCTGGAGGTATATGGTTCAATTTTCAATTGGGATTTTTTTCTATAACCCTTTGTCTTTTCAACTTAATTAGGATACCGGCAAACAGTTGTTTCGCTGTCTTAGTCATAAGTCTTTAGTTTTTTCATAAAAGATCATTTTGCTCAATTAGGATACCAGCCAATAGTTATTTCTTTAACTTAGATTTTGTTCATGAATGATCTTGGCCAGGAAGGTTGATCCCCTTGTGCAGAGAATGAGCAAGGAACAAATTTGACAAATATATCAAATAATAGGACTGCGGTAAAGCTTTTAAATAAAAACACAAACAACTTGTGTAATCAAAACAATAAATTATATTTTTTAAATTTAAGTTATAACCAATGGACTATTTAGTTTATTTTTGACCTATATGAATACATGTATATACCTCGACCTTTGTGTTTTTAGTTACATGCTAAAAATATCTGCTCTAAAAATACGAAAATAACCCAATATTTTTACCACTTATTAAAAATAATAATAAATAGAGTGCAAAAACACATTTTAAACCAGGCTAAAAACAATGAAATTAACAACATAATCTAATTACCAGCTATACTTGTGCTAGTAATATGGCTGGTAGTATTACTACACTATGTCTTTCCTTACAAAACAAGCTACACTAATAAATAACCCACCCTGCGTAACCTACACAACCCCTCATTGCCTCTGAACCATTCTCTTCCAAACTATCTTCCTTGGCTTTACCTTATGGGTCCTTCAGCTTATAATCTGAATTAGAATTCCTTAGGTAACTTGATGCTAATCAGACTACCCAACAACAACAATGGTGTGGAAGATTGAGGGGGGTGTGTGTCTGTTATATATCCTAAAATCTGGGGAGCCTTGTTTACAGTGAATACCAGCATTATTCCCACAGCCCACAGCTGTGTGAATATTGCCAACGTTATTCACACAGCAGAAAAATGTGACAGTTATACTGACTTAAATTATAAGCATACTAATCTATAGGTCGTTCGGCTATTAGCTATTATACTGAAATTGTAAATAAGCTTATATATAGCCTAAACATGAAAATCATTCATCATGATTATGGATAATAATGTTGATCCTAACAGTAATAGTTTTAAATAAAAATTAATTTTACTTGTCTTAGTGTAGAGAAAAAATATTCCATTACACGTGTGTAGTTATTAAGTATAAGGTGTTATCCATTAATGGGATCACGCAATTTTTGTGATTTTTCAACCTGTCGTCAAAAATTTTTGCACTTCCCCCATTATAGTATAGCAGTTTATTTTTTTGTTAACTGAGCATATTTCAAGTAACTTTTTTGTCATGTATGTATTTAGTTAAGTCTGCACTCTTATATCGTGACACTCGTGAATCCATGTAAAACATCAAATAAAATTGTAAGCAATCCAAAATATAAGAAAATCTTTTTTTTTGAAGTTGCGTTTTTTTTATGTGGCGCCTCATTTCTTGAACACTTAAACACCCCCCCTTCATCATAAATGTCTGAATGTCTCCCCCACTTCCCTTTAGGTGCATGACGTCATTTAATCAATGGCCCCTTATCTGTATCTTAGTACTTGTCATTTTGCTATCTTTTGAAGGCAGTCATAAAATGATAATGAAATATATTTAATTGGGGATATCTAATTAATTACTATTATCACTTGTATAATTTTTTATGTAGCATTGCTTATTGTGGAGGGTAAACATTATAAAAATAATTTTTCATTTTAAAACTCAGGCCTGGTGGAAGATAATAAATGTTTGTTGCTGTGGAAATGTCATGAGTCATAGCATGATAATGATAAGTAGTACAAACTCCAAACACCCTCCTTGTGGTTTAAAATTATAATAATAATAATTTGTAAAAAAAAATACAAAATTTAAATATATATCTGAAAGCTCAGGGATTCGATCCTCCTATAAAATAAGACAGCTACCAAGGGTCTAAACCATTCCTCTAATGACGCTCATATGAAGTTTACGTTTTTTAAGATTATACTTGTTATTGTTATTGTATTGTTCAAATGGACACCAATGCGCATGTTTCACTGTGTGAATAACGCATGATCCACTGTGTGACTAACGCAGACATTATATCCACAGCTGTGTGAATAATCACTCTGTTCTTAATATTTGAATCATAAGGTAATGAAATGGTACTTTTGACTAGTCTAGTGTTTCAAATTGGCTTTTTTGGTGATTGGAATTGAATTGCAAAAGTAACACATTTTAGTTTTTAGTTTTAGCCTAATTTAAACAAACTAATGACAAAGGAAAAGTGAAACAAGTAGCCAGCAGGCCTAACTTAGACTAAAGCTTTACGTATTAAATCTTAATGAGAATGATGAACAATTGAATGATCAGATCAGAATGATGAGAATTAGTTGAATGACAATCATTAAACAATTCGGAGTGTCTACTGCTACGACAAAGTAACGGCAGACAACCCGCGCGGATGTGGCTGGTGCTACGACATGTCGTAACGCCAGCAACATCCGCCCGGGTTGTCTGCCGTTACGACAAGTTACGACATGTCGTAAACAATTTTCTGTATTTTCAATTATGCTATTACTAATACTTAAATACTAAACTATAATTCTCATTATGAAATATCATGATCACTAGATAAGCTTATTAATGAATTTTAAAGGATTAAAAAAAAATCTAGATTGAGCCATTAAATGAAAAACAGTTATAGATTTAAAATATTACATTTACTCAACAGATTCTCTAGATCAAGTGATAGTATGGTTGCTTCGGATATGATATAATACTATCGATAGCGGGATCGAATCCCGGTGCCGTCATGTTTTTTTTTTTAAATTTCATTTATTATTATTATTATTATTATTTTTTTAAAATCATAATGAGTATGCTGATAATTTTTGTTATTATTCTGAAAAGCAGATACGTTGAATAAATCTGTTAAAATAAAAATATTTAGATTTTAGACATGTCGTAACGCTAGCAACATCCGACCGGGTCGTCTGCTNAAGATATTTTTGAAACATTCTCTGAATTGAAGGCATCGCGAAAAAGTGCTGAACGCAAGCGGGGGAGGGAGGCATAGTGCATCGTACCCCGCAGACTTGCTCGTCATAAAAAGTGCAAAGAGAGGCGGGGGGGGTGCTGAGAAAACGGACACAAACAGCAACACGAAGTAATAGTACTAATAGTAATAGGGGGGGGGAAGGCGAGTAAACGAGGATTCCTGTGCGGTTGTTATTACCTGCACCCCCCTCCTCAATAGTAATAGAGTGAAAATGAGGTAGAAGTGGTAGAAGGATGAATGGAATGGTTTCCTGTGACAAGTCTGCACACGGCACATTTTATTATTCCACACGAAACGAATTATTTTAGGCCTACATTCTTGCGATTGTGCGCGAATCGTTACTTGAGGAGTTTCATTTACGGCACGGCTTTAGGCTTTACGGTATACTAAATTTTAATGGATCGGCATCACTTACACAAGTATACTATAGTATAGCAAAATCGGCTGATATATTTATAATCGGTAGACCAATATTATATTAAAATTAAATCTATTTAAATAATTTATTTATATAAATTTAGATTTTAGAATTAATGCACACACAAATAATGTCGTATTATAATATATATATATATGAATATGCGTATACAATATAAAGAAGTGACTGAAACTAGTCGTAGCAGAGGTTGCGTATGTCGTAGCACTAGTTTCCTGACTAGCGCTACGACTTACGCTAGCAACATCCGACCGGTTCGTCTGCTGTTACGACTACGAGATTGTCGTAACGCTAGCAACATCCCGCCGGATCGTCTGCCGTTACGACATGTCGTAGCACTAGTTTCATGACTAGCGCTACGACATGTCGTAACGCTAGCAACATCCGACCGGGTCGTCTGCTGCTACATTGTCGTAGCGCTAGCCACATCCTAAACAATTACTTTGAATTACAATGTCGACAATGAACTGCGAAACCGGTAAATACCCATTAATATTTCGTCCAACAATTCATTATTTGATAAAATGTATGTTTAACATTTAAATTCTTTTACTGATAGCTAATCAGAAAATAAATAATAATATATAAGTTTGAGAGTAATAACATAAAATTAATTACAAATAACAATGCAAACAAACCTTGCGTTTTGAGTCAGCCATGGTTAAGAATTTTCTGGCAACACATGAGTTCTAGAACATATTCTATTAAGGCCCTTGTTTTGCCAGATAATGAAACAATTGAAAGTTTTAAATATATATATATTTTTTTACCAATTAATATTTTAGATTGCACAATGATAATTAATTAAGTTAATGAAATAAGGAGTATTGAATTTTCAAAAATAATTTTTCATTTTACAAAAATAATTCCAACATGAAAAAAATGTAGACAATTTTTTTATTTAAAATCCTGGCACAATTTATCATCATTAATTCTCGAAAACTTGGAAAGCGCATGCGCTTTGTTTCACAAAACCGTGCCGTGCCTTGAGATTTCTATTTCTATTTCTATCCAGTAAATTTCAATAATTTGGGAGTAACCATAAAAATTTAATAATCCTTTTTTTTTTTTTTACAGTCAATGCAAAGGCAAACCTTTTGCATTTCCACTTTTGTCCGTAAAGGTTAAACATAAAAATTGTATGTCCATGTTAGTAAAAACTTAACACCGGAATAGCCGCTTTAAAAAAAGGTGTAGGGTGGGGGAGGAGGGGCAGTGCTGGGGCAGGTAACAACAACCGCAGTGCGCATGTCTCGAGACCAATAATGCGTCGCTGGTCCCCCTTCCAGCGTTCACCATCATATTTTAAATCCCTTGTATTAGCTTCGCCGTCGACTCTCTCTCTCTCTCTGTCTTGGTCAGTCGGGCTGAAAAACAAAATTAGAAATGACCACTTCCGAGCTGAAATTTTGCACATAGACTCGTGTCGCCTTACAATGCATTGTATCAATCATCTCTATGCAACTGTATTGTAGCCGTCTGTTGTTGGGACTTCACCATCGGTGACAAAAACCCCTTCTAATGTTTAAATCCTTTATGTTAGCTTCATCGTCGTCTTTTGGTCGGGTCGTCCGTCGGGCGGGCGGAAAAACAAAAGTAAAAAGTTACCCATTTTCCGTGATGCTATCGAGCTGAAATTTTACACATATACTTGAGTCACCTACCAATGCATTCTATCAAAATATCAGATCGATCGAATGTACCGTAATAAAATCAATGCACTTTAACTTTATCTCTATGAAACTCAATGTCAATGGTCAACGTCTGCAATTGAGTTCACTTCCTCATGTTTTGCTGGAGTTCAGTCCAGCCATCGTTTGACCCCCCCCACCCCTCCCCCATTTTACAGCAAGGTGAGTTCAGTCACGTTCAGTTTGTAAATGGTTGTCACGCGGGGAATATTATTTTGAATATAATCAACTAGATTCCCGCGGCGTCGCAGATTTGCGCATAGTTAGTGCAAACAAGTGGGGGGGGGGGGGTGAACAGGCATAAACTACATTATTACAACTTATTTATACGAGAAAATGATTCATGGTTTATTTTTAGTATTATTTATTGGAGTTTTAATGGGTGATCGTCTGTTGCTTTTCTTGATTTTTACAAACATTTCCACGCTCGTATAATAAAAGATGGGAAGGAGCATTGGTTTACTTTAAAATATGTTTTTGTCCATACCTAATATGCCAAATGTGTGTCTATTGAATTCTGATAGTTTGTGACGGCTGCTTAATGTACTCATGTATAGACGACACGGAGATCGAGCGGCATGCGTAGGCTACTGAGAGTCATGGGTTCGAGTCTCTGTTAAGAATGTGTTGAGGCATTTTATTGGGGGGGGGGGTGATAACTGTCGAAGCGTGACTCGACAGACGAGTAGTGTTGCGGAGCTGGCTGCAACCTGAAACCAACAACTCCTGGCAGACAAATGCTGAAGTCCTGATATGTTAGGTGTTAGCCACATATGATTACAGTCGCTGTACGGATCTTAGACTGAGCATCAGATGCAATGCCGATGATGAAAACCAAAGTACCTGTTGAGGGTCGGGTTATTCCGAAGCGACCGTTTCATCCTTCTCATTTTACTATTGAGCGGTGTTGGTTCAGGGCCAGGAGCGCCAGTGCGGATTATCAAAAGGTACCGCGAAGAACGCAGCGGACGCCAGCTCTGAGGAAACCTTCCGGCGATGGTTACACCCTAGGTAGGTCCTTATTGACCCCCCTCTCTGTGGCAGCCCTAACCTTAGTGACTCGTAGGCTTTGCAGGGGTGGCGCCGAAGTGGTTGCGAGTCGAAGTAGGGAAAATTCCACCCCTCCTTGTGAGGTCATTTTTAGTGGGAGGCATTTTCAACCTTGTGTCCTGGACCCTGGATGCCCAAGTTGCCGCTTCATAAGCGACCGCTCGAAGGTATGGATCTCAGCTGTTACGTCCCCTTGGGGGAGGGGGCAAGATAGCTGAGGGGTCTTCCGGGAAGTCCCATGAAGAGCGCTAGGCTCGGGGCTGCTGATTTTCATCTACATCTAGGATGTTGTGTTGGGGTGAGTTGGGGGTAGTGGGCAAATTTGCAGGAACCAAATTGTATGCCTTTCAATAAGGTCATTTTGTGGGGTCATTATTGTTGGGGCCACTCTTTTCTGGCCAAAATTATTGACGACTCACCAATATCGTTTGCTGAATAAATAATAACAATAACAACAAGAAATCTAGGAATTTATTATTATTTTTTTAAAACGAACAAAACAATAATTAAATCCTAAATTTGAGATGCTGCTATTCAAAAAATAAATAAATTAATAAAAATAATAATAATTCTGACTTATATAATTTATTAAGAACCCCCCCTCCTCTTTGCCCCCACCAAAAAAAATAAATCAATCTATGGCCTATGGTCACTTTTTCCAGCCTTAAGTTTGGCCCCTCTCGCTGTAGGCCTATTTTCACGAAAAAAAATTTATCATTACTTTTAATGTGTTCACCGACCTTTTGACTGGGCCAAAAGTTTTGGCAAAACTGCTCCAACAATAGGTAGCCCCGACACATGAGTATGAATGAGCCGTGGCCCATTCTAGTTCTAGTGTTGGAATCCCGACAAATTTATGGGATAAGCCCTAAATTAAAATTAAACCACATGTCACATATTGCTAAACATATCGTCACAAAAATGCGCCAAGGTGGGAACATAAACGATCCGCACAGGGTTTGTAGGTTTATTTCTTTTTTAAATGTTTTTTTTTCTTAATCATTTTGGATGTAGGCCTTTTTTTCATTCTTTTGGCTGCCATTCGGTCACTCAGTGACAGTGGCAACGGCAAACATCAAACAGTGATTCAAGTGCCGCCTCCCACAAATGCGTTGGAATATAATAACTTTTCAGATTCTCTATTAAATGTCAGGCCCTGACATGCTGTGATGATAGCAAGTTTAAATAGTGTGTTTAATTCTTTTCAGAAATAGACGAAAGAGTCCAATCAATTATACATATATTTACAGCGACGGTTTTTATATATTTTTTATTTGTTTTTTTTAAACATTACTTGACTTTTCCATTTCTAAATTTTTACAATTTTAGTTTATTAAAATGCCAGACCTGAGAAACGAAAAGAACTTTAAAATCGTTAGTGAATGATGAGGGTGGCTTGACTTGAAGTTATTTGTACTCTTATCTATCCTACACCAGGGGTCTGGAAACTTTTGTGGCGGTTGAGAGAGCCATGAGGACTTCATATTTTGAAAAGTAATTATGTGAGAGCCATACAATACATTATGTTTAAAACCAGTGCATTTTATAAACTTTTATTTTAACTTTTTTTCTCTCTCACTCTCTCATTTCAAATTTCATTTTCATAACTATAACTATAATAAATAATATAACTATAACTTGATACTGATAGCAGATAGTTGATACGACGGATACTCATGACTCATGATAAGTACTCATAACTTACACTATCACTACACTTACCCCACACTCATGACACAGTTGTTCACACACAATCACAATTATTTTAATGATTCTTATCACTGTGACTGTGAATTTCTCAGTGTCTGAGTGTCTGGAATGCTTTTTCATTTTCATTGCGTTCCGGTACCCTTTTCATAGTCTTTAATTACTATAATCTATAATTCATACATTTTAGGGTTTGGCTTGGGTTAGGTATAGCTATAGAATTTAATTTTAGCTTTTTAATAGGGCGGTTATCGATTAAATTAAATTTAATAGTTAACTTTTGAAAAATTACCGATTAGTTAGCCCTAATCAATAATTTTTTAGAGCTAAAAATAAAGATTATGACGTCATGAAACTGAAAATTTCAAGAAAAGTAATAAAAACATGCAATTGACTTTTTTGTTTTATTGAGTTATTTTTAAGACATAGCAATAAAAATAAGTTAAATCACGTATTTAAGTTTAGGCACTTAGATGAAAATTGCAAATTAATTTTAAAAATATAAAAGTAATACATCTTTTTATTCCAAGTGATTCGAAAGTTATGATTTTTTTAAGACCTCATAATTACTTTTTTCACTATGTTGTTTTCCTTCAAATTTTGTGCCTTTTTAGGGTCACTTGATGTACATGTATCTTTGAACTCTCCCAATTTTTCAAAGTTTAATAAACAACATGTTTCAATGTCAGCGATAAGATTTCTAGCTTGTTTTCAAATGCAAACACTGCTTGTTGCTAAGATAAGATTGTATTTCCAACGCCTTGCATTTTCACATTTAACATATTTAGATAATGTTGAACATGACATGCAATAGAAATGTAGTTTAAAGTAGTCTGAAGAGACAAGTTTTTTATGACTGTATATTTGTCTGCCAGCCTGATGAAGCCATAAAAAGAGCCACATCTGGCTCACGAGCCATGGTTTTCTGACCAGTGGCCAATACAATTATCCTATATATCTTTAAATATTTTATTGTTATTATTTAAATTTAATTATAAAAATATAGGGTACTCAATAAGACATCAGTAAAAATTAAATTTTAGGTAAAGTGTTAAAACTAAATTAATAATTTAAATTGGACTGTGGCCTTGGACTTGGCCTAAGCCTAGGCTTGTTCATTGTTAATTATTAAGTCTTAGTGTCATCTTTATTTTTTGGAACATTCTGGAATACAAGAATACATTTTGGGGGCCCAAAAACGTTTTTTTTCCCTAATGTGGGCTATATAAATTTTAAAATTTATTTCTGGACCAAATAGTGTTGCAGGATGCAATTCTGCAATGCATCATATTGATTATATTTCTTTCTTTGCAAGGAACGCCATACTACTTTGATATGTCCTGTCTCTATGACTCTAGTGTGTATGGTTTGAAGACATTTCAAAATTGTTCTTCTTGGCATTTAATCTGATTAACATTTTGTAAATATTAAATTTAGAATGTAATCAGTAAATTTTTTGTGGAGGCCTACAATGGTTTAACATTTTAAAAATCTTTTTTCTTTAATCATTTTGAAACTATTTTTAAAGCCTCATTGATGTTTTGGAGTAATCAGCTATCAAAATCTATGTATAACCTGTCTCATTAACGCCATTCTAAAAAATATAAAAAATGAATTTCTAAGGTTAATTTTTTTATTTTACTCAGGTTTCTGGATGGTGAAGCGCAACAAGAATATTCATATTGAAAAGCAGCACTTGATCAATGAAACTAGACCATGATAACTAATTCACCAGTCTCACATTTATATTACACTAACTTTAGTGCAGATTTTAGTATTAACATGTTTGTACTGATTATCCTTTATGCTGCCATGAAAATTAGTTTAAGTGCTAATGTAAATCCTCAAAATGAAAAGTATCAGCCTGATTATCAATATTATCACAACCTAACACGAGCAATAACTCATGCCACAGACTTGATAAAGAGGTACAGAAACCTTCTTTTTAGAGATAATGAATACCTGTCAAGATCTGGCAAGTCTCAGGTTTACTTCAGAGTTTCAAATTTATCCCAGGAACCAAATAAACTGCGTTCAAACATTTTATTAGCATATGGTGAACATGCAAGGGAGTTTTTTCCAATAGAAAGCATGTTTTATTTTATCAGAAATTTGACAACAGGTTTTGATAAAGAACAGGAAGGAAGACCCAGTCAGGCTTTTTCACAGTGGGTGCTAAACAACTTTGATATTTATGTCATTGGCTTGGCTAATCCTGATGGAAAAGAATTCATTGAAATTACAAAGAATTACTGTTGGCGAGGTACAAGAACTGGAGTTGATATCAATCGAAATTTTGATTGGAATTATGGTGGAAATGGAAGCTCAAAAGATCCTCAAGATGATGAATATAGAGGACCTTATGCATTTTCAGGTATTTAAATAACATTGGAAATTTCATCATGTAAACAGTTTTCTTAATTCTTAAAATATAATTTTTGTGATACCATATAAAATTGTAAAACTAAAAGTGATTAAATAAAAAATTAAATTATCTTTCTCGTTTTTTTAAAAAATGTTTGAAGTCTAATACTCTACTGCTCCATGTATAAAAAATCTTCATGCTTATTTAATACATAAAAATTCACAGAGCCAGAGACTACTGTATTCAAAGACCTAGCCAAAACTGTGAAATTTGATGCATTTGTTTCTTTTCACTCAGGAGTCCGCCACATATACATCCCTTATGCGGGTAATATTATAATATATAAAATTATCAATATATTTTGAATAAGGAAGTGATGAAGCTGCTCTTGGTAGTTGAGGAGCTAGAGAATACATGGAGGGGGGAGTTGGAGATGTGACTTTAGTTTGTAATGTCTGTGTAGGGTCTCATTAAAGTGAGAGCTGAGCAAGGAAAGTGAAAGCAGTTAAAAAGAGGGGCCAAGCAAATGGGTTGTCTTAGAAATGGGTAAATATTGAGAGAGAGCATTTTATTTATAAGATATCTTGGATTATTATTTTGAAATTTAATTTTAATGATGGTCTGAACTACATATAGTAAAACAAGAGCCAGGTCCAAAGTTTTATATTTGAAGATGCAATCAAGATCTTTCATGTTTATATCCTATTTTAAATTCTTCATTTAATTTTAATATCTTTATACTGTTCTACCTCAGATATTGCATTATTAGCCAAAACAATATATACTTTAAATTGTTATTGCAGATTCAAAATCAAAACAATTGCACAGAACCCCTGAAAACCAACATCACATGATCAATCTAGCTAAACGAATGGTTAATGCATCACCGTCACGCCCATTTGAAATGGGAATGGCATATGAGCTGAATGGCTACGTAGCTGATGGGACATCTTTTGATTATATGGCAGGTGTGGCAAAGGTATCCTTTATTTCTTAGTCTTAAAATACAAACAAATTGTTTAATCAAAACAATTAATGAAAGCTTTATTAATTAACTAATACAAAGGTGAATGTTTCGGCTAATGCCTCTGTCAGTATAATTAACTTACACTTACTTAACATTAGTTAAATAATTTCAGATATTGTATAAGTAAAAATTCAGTCTAAATAATTAGATAAGTCCATACTTGTTATCAAATTATAACAAAACCTCTCATGTATATTTTTTTCCATTTTATTAATACTTTTTCTTTCAGGTTCCTTTTTCTTTTGCTATCGAAATGTGGGGGGCAAAAGACCATGTAGGAAGCAGTTGTTTTGATGAGTTCAATCCACCAAGTGAAGAGTTGGAGGTAGTAAAGCTTACTTATGCAGGAAATAAGTAGAAAGGGAAAATACTTTGCGATTAAAGTCTTTCCAATCTATCTACCAATAATTAAAATTTCCCATACAATGATTTATTGTAAGGTTGTTAAGACCGCTCGTTTTTGAGGACCGGCTAACCATTAAAAAAAAGACCGGTTAACCGCTCATCCTTATATCCCTAATGTTTTGAGAACTAACAAGAGAATGTTGTCGCCTCGCGTCGTCTGATGGCATCAAAGCCAGCTTCCCCCTCTTGCGTTCAGCTCTTTCCGCATTGCCCTCAATTCATAGCATTTTTTTTAAATCCAAAAAATTAACCAAACAGTGATGGTTAATTGTCTTTTTTTATATTTTATTTTGAGGACTCTTAGTTCACCGGTCTAAAACAGAGGACAGGTTCAAGTTCAATCGTTCGTTAAAGTTAGCGAGGTATTTTTCATTACTTTAAAAAACCAACGCTTCGCCACGTCCGTTTTGACGTCATGTTTACCTCTCTTGTGTGTGATGCCGGTCAACTCGCGTATTAAAATTAATAATATAATAAAATTATAAAGCTACGGAGCAAACAATGATGATAAAATGGAATTTATTTTTTTAAAAAACATTATTTTTCAATCGTCAACTCGCCAGAATAATTGAATTTTGCGATTCACACGTTCACCCTCCCCGTTTTTTTCTGTTCAAATAGGGTTTGAGCTACACTCGCCGTACTGTTAATATGGTAAACAAATGCCTTTGATAGGCAGGAAAACTGTCACTAAAAGACCGAACTCGAATTTGTGGGCCGATTAATCGCCCAGTATCTTTGCTACGTCTTTCGTAATATAGGTACATGTACTTCACTAAGTGGGTGCGCCAATACGTTTTTTGAATGCCTGAAATGGACTATAAACCGGTGATCAGAAGATGCGGATAGGTCACGGGGTCATATGCTTTTATAGCTTTCTTTGTCTTTATAAGAAACAGACTATAATAAATATAAATAGAAAAAGACTATAATAAATATAAATAGAAACAGCCTCGGCCTTGACCGTTGTTGACATCAAACACGCACTGTTAGTAACTAGTACTATTAGTTGTGAACTTCAGTGAAGCAAGGCTATAACGCGTCATGTACGCACGCTTACAGCTTGGAGACTGAAGGTTTGATTAGTTTGAATGCCAACCTAGGCTACTTGTCAGCTGGATCGTGGTATCGCTTTTACTCACCGTGACAAAGCGAGAGGGAGAGGCGCG
>MUZC01001947.1:867623-892294 GCA_002072015.1 Radix auricularia | reverse complement strand
TTGTTGTTGTTTTCTTTTCGGTTACACGGTCCTGCGGTCCTGAATAAAGATGACCGATTAGTTTGAATGCCAACCTAGGCTACTTGTCAGCTGGATCGTGGTATCACTTTTACTCACCGTGACAGAGGGAGAGGCGCGTTACGGCTTGTGTTGTTTTTCACTACGTTACCGCTAGTGTTTTTTTTTTGTTTTGTTTTTGTTGTTGTTGTTGTTTTCTTTTTGGTTACACGGTCCTGCGGTCCTGAATAAAGATGACCGATCCTGATCTGAGGAACGGTTAACCGGTTAGCCGGTTAACCGTTAACAAGCTTAATTTATTGTTTCTCATGAAATATAACATTGTAAAATTAACTTATATTTTAAGAATAGAAACAAAATGTAATAAATAATTCACATATATGAAATTACATCTGTTAATAGTCATATCACAGTAAAAACAGTGGCGGCATTAAGTAAGCGCGGGGCCTAGTGCCAGCAATGACCACGCGGGGCCAGAGTACTAGTAAAGATCGCTTAGCACCAGTATGCTATGGTATTTAAAAATATGAAATATTTTGATTATTGTGTAATTTTAATACCGCGTGTCACCTTTTTATTAAATTATTACAAGTTCATTATTTTCTATGGTCTATATATAACGGTTTATTCTTATCGAAAAATGACGTGCCGGTTACGATGTGATTTAAAATGCAATTTATTGGCAGACATATTGCAAAATAATGCGTTTTGCGAATTGAAAGTGAACTGTGGATGTCGACATGCAGGATACCTTGACCCTAACTTATTACAATAGCAAATCACTGCCATTCCGATGACACAGTTTTTTAAAAATAAATATTTTAGTAAATCTATTGTGAATGACATGTATACAAATAATGAGGATAGGCTGAATGGTACATCTGACCTATTTTCCGCTAACGGTGTAATGCTTTCAAAGATGTCTAGATCTACGATACGGAATTTGACCTTCAAAAAGGATTACAAGAGTGCCTCTTTCGTTTCTTTACAATCGTTTCCAGCATATGTTCTACCATCCACTCTTTGGTTCTACATGTATAGGCTATTAACCAGGACGAGTTATGTTCAGGACCGAAACGCAGGGCCTACCTAAGCGCGGGGCCTGGGGCAGACGCCCCAGTTGCCACCCTCAAACGCCGCTCCTGAGTAAAAAGCTAAGAATAAAAATTTGTGAAGTATTATATGAAGAGGTTTTAATTTAATTATTGTGGTTACTAAATTATATAATTTTAAAAGGTTTGTCTTTGAAAACACAGTGAAATAGATTACAAGACACAAATTATTAATGTCCATAAAACAATTTCATGGTATGGTTTAATTTTAAGGCAAAGTTCAAATTAAAACCTGCAAGTATAAGTTACACTATAAATAAAAACATGCATATTATATTAGCATAAGTTAAATTTATATATATATCCGACCCTTAACTCCTTATAAAATTTAAAAAAGAATGGGCAAATGTCCATAAAAACAAAGCTCATTTTTACTCAAAAGCCTGCTGTCTCTTAGAAATTTGGTCAGAATTTAAATTTAAGGATAGCTTTTGCAGAATATGAAAGCAGAAATTCAGAATAGTAACTACACAGCTTTAAAAGGCTATGAAACAAAATAATAATCAAAAAATACTAGCATCCACACCTCAAGTCACCTCTTATTTTTCTTTAGCAAAATTAAAAAAAAAAAAAAGAATTGGCATGTGTCCATAACAAAAACCAAGCTCAGATTACTCAGAAGCCTGCTGTCTCTTAGTAATTTTGTCAAAATTTAAAGATAGCTTTTGCAAGATATGTGCCTGCTTTGTCCCTAAGAAACAAATTACCTAAATCAACACATTGTCTCACTTAAGTATGTACAGGTGCTAAACAAAATAGTATAGGACTAACCCTTGCATATACAATATATACCAAACAGTTTTTGCAAAACAATATTCATGTGTTGTTTTTTTTTTAAAATGCATGTTAAAATTATATTAACTGAATTATTTGAATAGAAGAAATAGAAATGCCTTTTCTATGTGTTAAGGGGATCCACGGGTCACAAAAAGTCGATATTTTGAAAAAATATCGAAATTTCAAAAATATTATTTTCTGATAGATTAATATCTCTATTATCATTTTGTAAAATTAAAATTAATATTAAATACAATTTTAACGCTATAAATGTAGTTTGAAGAGGGTGGGGGTCTACGTTTTGTTTACATTTTATCCGAAAATAGCGAATTTTCAACACTCGTTTGTACGGAAACCCTTGGCTCAATTCTATCAAGTTTGGTATCGTTCGAAAGCTAAACATTACGAGATGAATGCCATTCCGATGACACGGTTTTCTAAAAATAACTATTTTAGTAAATCCATTGTGTATGACGTGTACACAAATATAGGTGATTGGTTGAATGGTACATCTGACCTATTTTCCGCGTTTTGATTGGTTGGCGTCCGCCATTTTGCCTTCACTACGAGTAAACAAAGAGAAGGAACGCCTTGCCTAATTCTCGACAGTTTTACATATTGCCTTACCAATAGTTGATTATCCGATAGATTTCATTATTTAAGGTAAGTATAATTTGTATAAGATTCGTTATGATAGCTTTTGTTAACATGTTTACTCCATTAGTAATAAATTAGTACTCAAATAAGCAAAACATCGACAAAGTGGTTACGGCTAAGTTTAGCGCGTGGCGTTGTCACATTCAGTTTACCGAGTCAGTAAAACAAGGTGAAAACGCAATACTACTACATTGATTGTACATGTATTTTAAATAAAAGTAAATTTAATTATGATTATAATATACAATAAGTAGTATTACAAACCAAATTAGTAGCCACGAAGTAAAGTATTATAGTTATATTATAGTCTGTTGTAGGTTTTGTAACTTTGTTTTGTAAGTCTACTAATACTAATCATAGTCATAGTTCACAGATCAGGCGATAAATAAACATACAATAAATTAATAATAGTCAGACCTTTAAAAAATAAGTCATTATTATTATAGGTCTTATCACAATTTTAAGTCTACACTGTAATATACATGTTGAAAATCTTTATTGTTTTTAATTTTATTATGCTTGGTCTTGGTAACAGTAGGGAGTAGGATTTCTGTTACCTCAACCACAATACTCACATTCAATTCATAATTTATTCAATAAAAGAATTTTTTTTAGTTTATTTGTTAGTTACTTAGTTATTTTTGCATTCTTTCATTAACATTTTTTAAATTATTTATCTATCCCTTTGGTTTAGTGTCATCATCAACATGCCTGCCGCTAAGGACTTTACTACGTCGACTATGAAAACTTCTCCACCACGGTCAAAGCTGATGAGAAAGCAACAGACAGCTTTAGGAAGAGCAGCAATGCTGAAGAAATGTGACCTCTTATCCAATCCTTTGTCACAACCACTCTACTGGTAGAAGATAACCAGACCACCCCACACTGTCAACAGACATCATCTGCAGCAAAGCGTTCGCATTATTTCTTTGCTAACGTCTAACATCACTAACAACTACAGTCCAAGCCACTGATCGTTGCCAACCACCTATGTCTCAAATGATACATTGCAGACATTTTATTTATTGGTTTCCAGTGTGCTACTTGGTGCTTGCAGGGATTTTTCCACAACCTACCAAGAGGTAAAATAAGAGACTTTTATCGCTCCAAAATCTAACTGAGCAGACATTCTGTAACTGCTACTTTTGCTACTGGTATGAGCTATGCAGGTCTGAAGAAGTTTTCTAAACTTATGAATGTGCCAGTCATGCTTCAGGAAACACACATCAAACATGTATAAATAATATTACAAAAAACAACTTTGTTTACAACCTAACGCAAATGCGAAGAACAGCAGTGGATAAGAAGAAATCCAGAGAGCCTGGAAGTGCTGATTTTTTATTTTTTTGTCTCAAATATTTTTTATATTTTACTTTTTGATTTAGTATACTATTTAATGTTTTAAAATATTTCTTTGTCATAGCTAAATTTGTGGTTTCAATTACAAAAAAAAAAAAAANTTTTTTTTTTTTTTTTTTTTTTTGGGGTGGGAGGTGGATGTAAATTTCTTAAAATTAATTAATTATTTATTATTTGACTTGAATTTTATGATTATTTACAAGCTAATTGGTTTTTGTATTGGATAAGATTAACTATTCTTGTTTATATTATGCAAAAGTATTTAGTTTCTTCACATAAATGTTTATTTTTTACTTTTCTCAAAATAAACATTTTTAATGGATATGGAATTTTAGTTTTCATTTTTCTCAAAAAGTCTGTGGTCAAATGCTTTAAAATTTGGAATACTTGTTTAAATATGGTCTTAAAACGGAATGACAGAGCCATTTGGATTCAAAATGATCAGGAGGGAAAATTTTTTTTATCAAAGTTCACATTTCAATGAAAATGCTAAACAATTGCGGAGAAAAACAAGTAGGTCGCAAAAAAAATTTGCAAAAACAAAGTTCTTTCCTTTTAGCTCAAGTCTCTCTGTAATTCCATTTGACACACTTATGGCTATTTGAAAACAAAAGGTCAGGCCAGTACCTGATGTAACTTTTATATAAAATGCTTCCTCCTGCACCATGATTTTTCATCCTGGACCCCCCTTTTTGCTCCGCTGGAGTAAATTTTTAGGAAATTATTTAATTTTTACCCCTAATGAGGTTTATTTAAGTCCATATACATCATATAAAAACATTAAACATGTTAAAATGTTAATACTTTAGAAAATTTAATTTAGGGTAGTTGACCCCCTTAATTTCACATGATATTTAATGGTCCATAAGATCGTATAGAAGTGAATTTTTCTCTGGCATATTTTCCAGGAAGAATTGGCGCTGGTTCATCCATTGTATGTAGAACTACTATTGTACCTTTTCAAATGGAAGCAAGAACAGAAAGAACTAAAAGTACCTGTAAGTAAATTTTATTGAATTATAAGAAAAAAAACATTTTCATTAACTGCAGATTAAAGTTTTACAATATCCAGAATCATCACTTTTTGAAATATTTAATTTTAATACAAATATTGAATTATTCTATGTTGCATGCTAAAAATTCATTTAAATTTAAAAAAATCTATATTGATAATAAATCATTATATTTTTGGTTTTTTTAATCTTTTCAAAAAGTTCACACAATTATTATAAATTAATGCTTTTTCTTTAAGCCTAGCTCAATCAATTTGCTTATGTATCAACCACCTCTATCAACATTTTAAAACAACATTTTTAAATATTCAACATTTTTTAATATACGACTGCCAGCTTTCTTTCTTTAAGTTTTAAATCTAAAATTTAAATTCTTTTCATTTTCATTTTTGATTTTCTTCTGATGATTCTGTGATGACATAATTGCCCCTTTTTCTGTAGTTTCAATACACACCGTACTGTTACATTTTAAATTCTCTCTTCTTTTGTTTTTAGGAAATCAGAAATTCAGAATTTTTACTACATAGATTTAAAAAAGACTATGAAACAAATAATAATCGGGCAGAGGAAATACTAGCATCAACACCTGAAGTAATCACTTAATTTTCTTTTATTTATTAAAAAAAATGAACATTACAAGATTGAAGATGATGCTTTTCTTTCAAACTTTATGAAGGATATAGCATTATTTAGATTACATTAAAATGATTATTAGGTTACATAAGCATTATTAATTATTTGATAATAATTCAAACTGGTCAATCACTTCAATTATTAGTTAAGTATTAAGAAGTATTTTGGAAATAAGGATATGAAAAAAAAAAGTCTGTTTAATTTCTAATAATCAAAACTTTATTTTTCTCACAGCACCCAACATCCTTTTCAGAAAACCTTTTCCTGTATGTGTTGTTTTCAATGGTGACTGCCTTGAGCTTCGTTCTGGGAGCAAGACATGTGTGTTTTTTAATGCGTAAAAAACGTATTGTAAGTCTTAAATCTCTTAGCTCAACATTTTCCCTGTTTAAAAGCTAATAAAATAGAAAAATTGTAAGTTATTGTGTCCTGAAAATGTATGATCACTACTGAAAATGAATCTCTTAAATTTTATTTATTAAGCCAGAACAGATTGTAAAAAATTAACTTCCTAATTATTATGATTGGTCTTAGCTGATGTGTTTATTTCACAAAAAATACTATAGTTAGGTTAATTTCTTTAAAAATACATTCTCTACATTCATAACATATAGGCTGAGAGTCATCACATTTATTTATGTCATGTGCTGTTTTTTTGTAGTGAGTTAAATAGTGACTTTTTATTGTATTTTATCTGTAATAACTTGTGTACATTTCTTCTGAAAATTTGTTATACCTTTATTAAATCTTTAAGGTGATGTATTAGTTCTGGTCTTTTTATATATATATATATATGCTGACCATTTTAGTTGATGATAAATATCACAGTTTTGATAGACTTGTGTCACAAAATTCATCACTTTAATTCCATACATTACATATACATAGTTTTTGTTGCAATATGTCATGGCGTTAAAGATTTTTCTAGAAGCATTGAGCTAAAAAATGATATTTTCAGATCGGCAATCATTGAAAGGTTTGGATATAGAGAGCTATCTCATGTGTTTTGAGATTGGCTGCTTAGACAAACATTTTATGTACCTTTTTATAGTTGTCTACTGGAAAAAATACATAAATAAAAAGGTTACTCTAAAAAGTTATTATTTAATGTACCTTTTAATATAACATCAGAATCTCACTGTTATTGCAAGTAAATAATATATTTGTTATGAATGTCTGACATAGGCAGGCCTGCCACCCTCCCGATTTTTTCGGGATTATACAGATTTTTTACCCATGCTTACGAAATCCCGATAAGACCCTTAATCTTTTTTCCTAAAAAAAAAAATTCACCATGAAAAATCTGAATGCAAAAAAATTATAAAAAGAAAAAGCCACAAAAAAAAAGACGCGTGGCAAGACAGGAACTGCTTGATTTATATGATGACTTCCTGTTTTTTCTCCCGCACTTCCGTTATTTAAAGGAATCGCTGTTGTTATAGTGTCATTCTTCACATGATATTCTATCATCCATCCATTTATTGGACTTAAAAATAATTAATTGTGTGGTGCCTATTTCAAAGAGGAAGCTTAACGTGACAACATAGATAAATTTTTGAAAAGATCTGCCGTGGCAACAAATGAGGTCGAATCTGACAATGCTGAAACTCCAACCAAAAAAAAAAACGTTTTAGAAAGGAATATACTGAGAAGCATTTGTTTCTTAGATCATCATCCCGTGGGGAAACATTTGCATTTTGCAATCTTTGCCAAACCCACTTAAGCATAGAAAGGGGTGGTTATAATGATATTCAAAAACATATAACTACTAAGAAACATGCAGTTGCAGCTAACACTAACAGCATTGTCAGTGAAACTACAAACTAATGCACTTTTGGAAAAGCTGAATGAGAAGTCAAGAAAAGTGGTTGTAGAGCACCTAAAGTCTTTCTATGTTGTAGCTCTCAAGTATATGAAAGAGAAATTTCCACTATCTGACCCACTCTACCAGCATGCCAAAGTGTTAAATATGAATTGGAGAGATAGTGGTACCTTTGCTAACCTTCAATTTTTTTAAAGAAAATTCCAATGACCTGTTCACTGGACTCCTATGAGGAACAATTCAGGAAGTACCAGATTATGGACCTACCAAAGGAAGTGGTTACCTCAACCAGGGTGGATGAACAGTGGCACTTCCTGAAAAACTTTAAAAATCCAATAACAGACCAAGTGGAGTTAAAGGATTTGGCTACTGCCATGCTTGCAATGTGCTGCATTCCCCACAGCAATGCAGATACCGAAAGAATTTTTTCTATTGTCAAGAAAAACTATACAGAGTCAAGGGCCTCTTTGAAAGTGGAGATTTGTTGGTCACCAAAGTTACCACTTGCCATGGCAACTTACATATGTCCAAAGAGTTGTTGGGCAAATGTAAAAAGGCCACAAGAGAAATGTTGTCAAACTGAACACATGCTAGTTGTGTACATATGTAAATGATTATTCTGTTCTGTGCATATGTATATATGTACATTTGTAATGATGTTAATATCCATTCTGTGGACTATTACATGAAAATGAAGGTAAATGATTATTTCTTTAACTTTTAATTATTTAACTATTGATAATTAAGTGTATAGATTTAGACCACGGCGCTAATGACTTGGGATCCCGACTTGCGCGCGCACCATCTACAGATTTTTTGGGGGGCAAGTTGGCAGGTCTGCATAGGACATTTTTTTTAACCCCTGTTACTTTTAATCTTTATGTTTTACAGGTGATTTGATCACTTTCTTAAATTTTTATTTGTAATGATCTTTTTCTTAAAACAAGTAATTTTATTTTAAACTCTGTTTTCAACTAATTACCATGTAGATCAGTGGTTCCCAAACTTTTTTGACCCATGGACCCCTTTTGTATCCAAAATTTGCCTACAGACCCTCAAGTGAAAAAACTGCGTAAATTCATAGTACAAAAATTAAAAGGCAAAATTTTTAAGGATGAAGTATTTATTGAAATTATACCTTTTCTTTAAAATAAAATTTAAAACAATTAATGACCTGGATAAAAGTTATGAGATTTTATTAGTGTATTTATGTCCGACACAAATTTTGTGAGTAGCAAATCATTGTCTTTGCTTTCTGGAATTCCAACACTGTATGAAAGAGAGCATAACATTGATTTAAACATGCACTTTTTGGTAACCAAGGCACTTCTGTGTGAGTAATGAATTAGCAAATATTTATAGTCTTCTTCATTTTCCAAACAATTTTGAGCAAATTATCTCTCATGGAAGGCATTCCTTTTGATTTTATTAACTGCACTCATAACAATTGGCATACTGCATACTCTAGTGATCCCTGTAAACTTTCACAAACATTTTTTACGAATAAATGTCGATGAATGGCACAACATACTGAAAATGCATTCGGTACAGCTTGTTTAAACTATGCCAGAAATTTAAGAGCATAGCTTTAACTTCAAACAAAATTTTTTCTTCACTAAATAACGTTTCAACTTTCATCTGTTTCCAAACATACAGCATTACTTCAAATGTTGAACAATGCTGTATTGTCTGCATTTTTTCTTCAGCTCATTCATTCTCATTCTCTGATCTGTTGCAACAACCAGAGGCGTCACTGTGGGAGGGGGGCACCAGATGAAACCATCACAAGGGTTGTAAGACTGTGTTGGTTTCCTTTATTTGCATCTTGCAGACTTGGAGATGGTCTATGAGGTATGTCATGAGGAGTGACACCATGAGAGGCACTAGGTGACACCAACCCAAATGACGCCTCTGGTAACAACCAATATTAATAATTACTATAAAAAAAAATTATTTGACGATATGATACAATTTTTAAAAATATATACACATCGAAGATAACCCTACCTTGCAACCCTTGTTGATTCACATTAAAAACTTTTATTTTTCTGACCAGCTTATAGTAATTCTGCATTTCTTACACATCAAACTTGACATTTCAA
The DNA here is from genome assembly GCA_002072015.1 of Radix auricularia. Taxonomy (NCBI): domain Eukaryota; kingdom Metazoa; phylum Mollusca; class Gastropoda; family Lymnaeidae; genus Radix; species Radix auricularia. The sequence continues at coordinate 882,801 of MUZC01001947.1, read as the reverse complement.
TAATTATAAACCAAGTATTTTGATTGCTAATAGTTGGGGAAATTGCTGTTTTTCTACTTCATTTTCTAGGTGAAACGACAATGCAATTCCATGACTGATAGCTCCTTAGATGGTATTTAATTAGTAGAAAAAGCATTCTATTATATTATTTCAATAATGATGAAAAAGAGTCATAATTTTATTATTTTATACTAAACCTTGCGCGAACTCCCTAACTTTGTTCAGGGACCCCCAAATCAATTTTTATTTTACAGGGACCTCAGGGACACCTGGGAGTCATTAGGGGCCACTTTGGGAACCACTGATGAAGATAAATAATAAATGTTGAGTTAAATTTAATCAAACTATATATTAATATATACATATATATCTCTCTCTCTTTAAAAAATTACATCAATAATTCAGTAATTATTGTTCATCTTTTATTCAACTATATACATTTACCTTTTACTTCTGGGCTTCCATTGGATGATCTCTTTCTCAAGGTTTACAATTTTTTAAAACTGGTTCACATATTATAATAAATGCCTTTTTTATTATGGCAAGATGTCTTTATTTTTGTATCACGAATAAGTAAGTAGTATATTACTTGCATGGCAAAGAAATGAAATACAGGTATTGTATAAGACAATTAAATCATAAGCATTTATATTAATTTGTTTTAGATTAATTTGTAAAATAAATAAAAACCATTATTTTTGTGTGTACCTGTTTGGTGAAGAAGACAATTAAATAGAGCATTTTGTTCATTGCTCTTTGATGATGCCAATATAAAAGGTTTCATTTTCATCTCAAAGTTCAATTCCTCACAAAGATGTATTTTGCTAACATGTTTAAGCCATCGCAGTTATACCCTGTCCCTGTAAATAAATGAGTAATGTTTGATGAATGTATGATTTCTTCTATAGCTCTGACACTATCCGTGCAAGACTAGCTTGCTTGTTGTACTCAGATGTTCAGAAACTTTATCAAATGAAAAAAGTTTTTTAATATTTCATAAATTTGTCTTTGTTGTCACACTCTTGCAAAAATAATGGAGGACTATTCCACAAATTTGGTGCTGCTGATTCAAGTTTTCTGTTTGAATAAACTCTTATGAGAATGTAATTTATGGAGATGCAATGTAATCCAGTGTGATCCCAATTCCCAAGAGACTGATGTCATCAAAATCCAATAATAATTTTCAAGTGCTATTCTTGTATTTTTTATGTAAAATTTCATTTGTTTACATGTTAACTCTAATTATACTCAATGGTGTGGTAATTGAAAATTTCAAATTTATATGATTTTTATTTTATGTTAAGACATTTTATCTTATCTTATCTGTTACAGACACTCCTTCTATACAGAAGATTATTGGGCCCTAAGTTTATCTATGGTTTGTGTCCAGTCCTGCACTCTTATTAGAGTTTTAAATGATGATAAAGTGTTGGCTTTCCTTGTTTCCTCAGGCAACCCATTCCACGTCCCTATTTCAGACGGGAAGAAAGAAAACTTGTATGTGTTTGTTCTTTCATAAGGAATAAGAAAGATTTTTATCCTTATGCCTTTCTGAAGTTGTGTAAAGTTTTCTCTGTGTTGTATTTCTAAATTAGAATTAATTGCTGTATGTATACAGACAGTTCCATGAAAATATGCTTGGCACAGTACAGTTCGATGGAGCTAAGTCAGAGGCCTTCCCTGTCAGCAGCGGAGTTAAACAAGGTTGTGTACTCGCACCAACACTCTTCGCAATATTCTTCTCTGTACTTCTTCGATACGCATTCAAGGATAGCAGTGAGGGAATCTGGTTACATACCAGAGCTGATGGAGGACTTTTCAACACTGCCCGCCTCCGAGCCAAGACCAAAACGACGGATGTCCTAATTCGAGAGCTACTATTTGCGGATGATGCGGCACTAACAGCACATACAGAATCTGGTTTGCAACAACTCGTGTCAAGCTTCTCCAATGCCTGCAAAGAATTTGGTCTGCAAATCAGCTTGAAAAAGACAAACATCATGGCCCAAGACACTCGACCTCCTCCTACCATAAATATCGATAATGAAAACTTGGAGGTTGTGGACAGCTTCACCTACTTGGGATCCAAGGTCTCCAATACACTGTCCATTGAAGAAGAAATAAACAGCAGAATTGGCAAGGCAGCCGCAACAATGGCTAAACTAAATAAGCGGGTCTGGCAAAACACCAAGCTAACGGAGAAAACCAAACTGTGCGTCTATCGAGCCTGTGTCATCAGTACACTACTATATGGGAGCGAGACATGGACCACTTATACATCACAAGAGCGTAAGCTTAACAGCTTCCATTTGAGATGCTTGCGCCGCATCCTTGGTATTAAATGGCAAGAAAAAGTGCCTAATAGTGAGGTACTAACGCGTGCCAATACCCAAAGCATGTTCTCAATTCTTAGTGAAAGACGCCTGAGGTGGCTAGGACATGTCAAAAGAATGAGCCCCGGCCGCATCCCGAAGGACCTCCTATATGGTGAACTTGCTTCAGGAAAGAGGAAAACAGGTCGCCCACGCTTGTGATTTAAAGATGTCTGTCAAAGGGACATGAAAGCAGCCAAAATACATACAAGTGACTGGGAGTGTAAGGCAGAAGACCGATCTACGTGGCGCACAGTTGTCAAAGAGGGCGTCATAGTAGCCGAGGAGCGAAGAATGGAGGAGGCTGCAGACAGAAGAGCTAGGAGAAAGGCCAAAACATTTGGAAGCACAGAACTCGTGTGTAAAAACTGTGGCAAAGACTGTCACTCAAGGATAGGACTGCACAGTCACTCGAGGAAATGCAACCCAACCCCAAGGTGATGCACCATCGTCTCGCGAGACGGAAGGATGCCGGAGTGCTGTATGTATAATAATTAATTTACTCTTGGTTCTTCTATCTGCTAGTGTTTCAAGGTTTAATGATTTAATTAATGGTGTTACTTTTGTCAGTTTTGAATAGTCTCCAGTAATGAATGTGGCAGCTCTTTTTTTGAATTTGTTCTAGTTTATCAATGTTTTCTTTTGTGGATAGGTACCATACAGAGGATGCATATTCTAGTGTAGGTCTCACGAGGGTGTGGTCGCATTTTTGTTTTGCTTCCTACCCAAAAGGAAGTCTTGAATCTAGAGATGTAAGGGACCTGAGATTCCAAAGTATTTAAGTTTCTTAAGTAAACTAAAGTGGTGAACTTTGTCAAATGCCTTTGAGAAGTCTAGTAATATTGTAATTATCTGATCATTATTGTCTAAGCCAGGGGCGTCGCTAGGGTTGGTGTCACCCGGGGCGGTAGCTCATGGTGTCACCCCTTCATAATTTAAGGGGGACGTCCATAAATGACGTCACGTGAGGTTACCAATTTTCACCCCCCCCCTTTCACCCGCGTCATACTTTGTCACAAAAACGGTAAACCCCCACCCCTTATTCCGCTATGACGTCACAAAGCTTAGACATCCTTCTCCAAAGCCATAATTTTCTCAATAAAAATTAGCATGTTGCAAATACGTATTTTGTCATTTAAATATGTATTTAGTGTAAGTATGCACTCTAGTATCGTAACACGCGGGGAGCTATTGAAAACGTCATTAAATAAATTGTAAACAATCAAATATTTAAGGGGACTTTTATTTAAAGTTGCGGGTTTTTTTTGTTGATGTGACGTCACATTTTTAAACACACCCACACCCACCCCCTAGCCACACATCTTCACAGATCCGTGACCCCTCCCCCTATGGTTGATTAAATGGAGGGGGCTGAGCGGACTAAAGCCAGTGGCCCCCAATAATTTAAATGTTATCATAATGTACAATAAAGATGGGCAAATGTTGTATGAATCCCTGAAAATGCCTTAGACAGTCATAAGTCAATGCTGCAGTTATAAGTAGGAAGTATAACAGAGTCTGGACTAATCTTTGTAAGAAGTGCAGTGCTGATCATTTTGTGCCCTGTACAGCTCATTCCCTTCACTTGGTTGGGAAACGTGGAGCAGTTGTCTTCTGCAAAATCTTTATACCTGGCATGTTGCATCTACTCATCGTCGACAGATACTTCCAAAACACATAAAAGTGATACAAGTTAATAAAGCTTTGTTTGACACAAGATGGTCAGCCCGACCGCAGGGCCGGCCTAAGGGAATTAGAGGCCCTAATCAAAGTGAATTTGGTGGCTTAAAAAGAACTTTCAAGTCAAGACACACGGCTTCAACTCCTTGTAGTCTGGGTAGCAAGTATCTTTAATGAATCCTGAATCAACCTCTGTTACGTAGCGAACCTTATATTGATAGCCGTGCATCCTCTCCCTTCCCGACCACACAATATTTTCCGTTCACAGCACAAACCACGTGTTTCACTCAGTCAACTCGCATGCTCATACTATGTCAATACAACAACACAACATGACTCTCACAACTATTGCAGCACGGAAAGAATTAATATCAACGAAAATCAGCCCAGTGTCTGTTGACTTGAAGCAGAAAGATTTCGGAAGGAACTTTAACAAATTAAAGTCGCTATGTTACTTGAATTTTAGGGAAAACAATTTTAGAGAGATTTCAGAAAACAAAATTATCCCTTCAAGAGCCGAGAATATCTTTGATTTCAGCAAAGTATTTGAAGTCTCTCAATGAGTTTGTTAAAAGAAAGCATTTTTAATTTGATTCATATGAGGGCAAAGGAAAGGACAAGTCCGTGGGAAGAAAAAAGACTATAAATAATCAAGAATACTATTAAAGAAGAGAAAGTGTCAGTTTGATATTACCAAAATGGTATTTATGGTAATCATTGACACACTTTTTGAAGCCCCACAACATCGATTAAGCGCATATAAAGACATCCATTCTGAGCTCAAAATGACGCCATTCGATGGGCAGCAGCCAAGTTAATGAAGAATATTAAAGTAATTTCGAAGACTGCTTACCTTCATAATTAGTCCAATTTTCAGAACTCTTAAACTTAAAAAACTTATTGTCCAGCCCCAGGCTTAGGGTAAGGAAAAGGAAGTAGCACAATGCGAAACTCAAAACAAGTGCACAGAGATAAAATTAAATTTTGCTGCTTTTGAATGAGCTAAATTTCAGTTATTTACAAATGTAGCATCGAACTTCGCATCTATCTCTCAATGATGACTTCAAACTGCAGCCAATAGCGATCTTTGCAAAGTTGAAAAGAATACAAAAATTAGTTAGAATTCGTATTGGACAACAAAGACTGAATATGCTCTCTCTAATGACTATTGAAAGGGAACTTGTAAGCTTATTTACCTTGACTGACTTGATTGAAAACATCGCCATGAAAAAAATCGCAAACTTAAATTGTAGGTTGAAATAATAATATATATTTTTCTATAACTTTTTGATTTCAAATAGAGAAAACAATTCGTTACCCCCTGAAAAACAAACGTTGAAAAAAACACATTAAAAAATACAGAATAACGCGTAATATTATTCATTATATGGGCTCGTTTGTAACCACGAAACAGCGTAAGTTGGGATGGGACCGTCGTAACCGGGGGACTTTTTATATACAAACATACATATCCATGCTTGCACGTCTTTAATAAATATAACAAAATATTGACTCAAAGACATTGAATTCAAAATTCTCTTCTTAAAAAACAACAACGAAAACTTGAAAAAAGTTGTACTCCCCCCCCCACCAACCCCATTAAGGTGGAGGATATAGTGAGGTGGGATTCATTCATGCTGTTAGTGTGTCAAAACCTTAATAACTTTATGTCCAACCTTTATAAAGATCTCTCTGCTGCGACTGTTTTTTTTTTTTTTTTTAAATTATTTTTTTTAAATGTTGTATGTGTGCTGGAATTTTTTATTATTGCAAGTTAACTGATTTTTAAAAAAAATAAAATCTTTGTGTTTAATGTATATCATCGTATTTCTTAATTTCTTTCTAGTTGAAAGAAATGTTTATTCTTTGTTTTTCTGACATAAAATCGAACAGTAAAATTTTAGGCTTTGGTGTCACCCCCCTGATGGTGTCACCCGGGGCGGCCCGCCCCCCCTCACGACGCCACTGATAGTTCATCTACTAAACATACTAATTGTGATTCTAAAGCCATGTTGATGTGGGCATAGGCAGTGGCGTAGCGAGGCGGGCAGGGGGGCAAATGTCCCCGGGCGCCACGTTAGGGGGCGCCAAAATGAGTATTAAAACTCATTATTTAATTTAATTTTTATGTTAACTAATGTATCCCAAATACGTTTGCAAGATTTAATATTGGAGCTTCGAAAATATCTTTATTAGAAAACAGTTGGTAAACATGATTTTGGCGCCCCCATTGAGCGTTAAGGGGCGCGATTCTACTAAAAAAAATAAATGACACATCCACAATGTAGGATTGCTGATGTGGTTTTTTTAATTTAAAAAACTGTGAGTTGATGGGAGTGAGCAGTAAGACCAATACGATTCTTTTAATAGAGCTACCAGAGACGACACTAAAAGCAATCAAAATTACCAAGACAAGAAAAAGGAGTGGCTTAAAGCAGTGGTTCTCACCCTGTGGTCCACGGACCACTAGTGGTCCGCGAAGATTTGCCAGATGGTTCATGAGCAAAGCATGAAATTTACGCTCTGTAGGATTCATCGAGAAAGACTAGCAAGTAAAAGAATAACGCAGACTTAAATATATTTCTGATCTGGTCATAATGGTTTTTAATTTTATTAAGCTCGTCAATTAAATTCTCGTCTCTTTGATTTCTTATGCTCGAATATGAATATAGAACATTAACAGTTACCAATGTATACTGAAGTTCGCTGATTATCAGACTGTTTGAATTACGTGATGACGTAAGAGAGTTTCATGTAGAAATAACTTAGAGCTTGTTGATCATTTGAACCATGGCTAATGGGTTGCTGTTCTGGCTTACTTGGCTGAATTTTTTGAAAAACTCAATAAACTTAATTCATCTTGGCAAGGAAAGCAGATACATTACATAACTCTCAGTGACAAAATGTCTGCATTTACGAAAAAGATTGATCTTTGAAAAAGAAGATTATGTCAAGGTAACTTTGAGATGTTTGATAAATCGTACGAAATCACCGAAAAACCAGAAAATGCAGAAATCAATAAATAAACCACTGTTGATTAATTTGATTTCTTGTCATATTCAATAAATGCGGGGCCAATTTTATTTCTTCTATTTTAATATTTATCGTGGGTTTCCAGTCCTAATCTGGAACACAATGAAGATGAAATTACCAACATCGTAATTAAACCAATTAATTGAACTGACCAGTGATAACACTTCGAATATGTTGCATCAGAAAGTTGGGTTAATGAAATTTGGAGTACTCCGAACTGTCTCAGAAAGCTTTAAAAATACTTTTACCCTTTCCAACTTTGTGAAAGGGGTTTGTCTGCAGTGCTTACAATAAAACAAAAAATCGTACACAAGTACTACGGTATCTTACTTGACTCCAATCGATCTAGGACACCGGAAAAGCTTTCTCAAGTCATCAGATTTGTGGATGGGGATTTACAAACTAAAAAGTAACTATCAAAGAATCATTTTCAGATTTTGCACAGATACATCCCAAAGACGCAACAAGCCTTGAAATAGTTATCGTAGAGAAACTGGAATCTAATAGCATACAACTATCCGACTGTCGGTCACGATGTTATGACAATGCTGCTGTAATGACCGGGAATGTATCCGGCCTTCAACAGCGAAAATGTGCTAAAAATCACAGAGCATTGTTCATCAACTGTGGCAACCACAGCTTAAACTTAGCAAAAGTACACTCAACTAAACATGATCCAGTTGTTATCACGTTTTTGGAACAGTTGAAAGTATAAATTTATGTTTTCTCCCTTTCAACAACTCGTTGGGAAAAAATTAAAAACAGTTGTGCCAATCACAATGAAGAGGGAGTCTGAAACACGTTGGAGTGCACAATCAGAAGCTGTTATAGCAATTTATGAAGGACTAGATGACATGGCAGGGCTGTTGGAAAAATTATCAGAACATACAAATATGACGCCTGACACCAGAAGTGATGCAGAAGCTTTGCTGGTAGGTATATAAAACTTTAACTTCCTAGATTTTAAACATTTCTGAAACATCATACTTGATAAAATTGATAGTGTCCAGAAACGGTTCCAGAATTCTACTGTGAGTTTCAAGGAAGCTTAATTAATCTGATCTTGAATCGCTTGAGCAAGAAATTGTCAACATTCGTGTTAATTTGAGCCATGTTGCGGTAGACAATGGGAAAGAAGATGCACAACTTGGAGAATCGAGGTTGACAGAAGATTAGACGACATCGGAGGANAAGTTCTACCGGAAACTACTTTGGATCTTCTTGATTTTATTGTTTCATATGGAGATTACGTATTTCCGAATCTGCGCATTTCACTTCAAATACTTCTAAAAATTGCTGTTTCAACTAAAAGCTGTGAGCGGTCCTATAGCAAACTAAACCTTATTTTGTCTTAATTACGTGCTTCAATGGATCAAGATCGTCTGGAAGATCTTGCACTCCTTTGCATCGAAAGAGAACACTTGAGAATATCAATTTTAACCGCGAGAATTTTAAAGTTAGTGACTACTTTGGACTAATTTTAAATGGACACATTTATTATTATATTTAGAATGGTCAGAGGCGTTTGACCAAAAACCAATCGAAAAACTATATCAAACTTAAAACTTTTATTATTGTATCAAATAGATTCCCCTCCCCCACCCACCGCCCAAATGGATATTCGGTGTCGTTTTGACTTAAAATATCTACATATAATCCTATTCAGATCTTTTAGACACTTGTCCTGTTTGTAAAACTCACCAGTAGGTTTCGGAAGGGGGGGGGGGAGGGATAACCGACCAAAAAAAAAAGTTCGCAGACTCCTGCCGCGAGTGAACCAAACGAAAACATTACATCACAAAAGCTTTGATGTCAACATCAAACGACGCAGGGTTACAATTTCGTATGTTCTCTTGTGGATTCTTAAAAGTAACAATTATAATTTATATTTAATTTGTGTGTCTTGTTAACTTACGCCAACCGGCGCCTGATAGCCTATCGACCGGCACTTTGACAAGCACTGAATTTAAAAAAAAAGTCATTAAATAAATTTGACCAAATATTTCAGTGGAAGTTTTATTTAAAGTTATCCTTTCGATGTGACGTCACATTTCTTCAACCCCCCTCCCTCCCCCACGTCACGCATCGTCACAAAAGTGTGACCCCCCTCCCCCCTAGGTGCGTGACGTCATTTATGGACGGCCCCTTAACAAAGAATGGTATTTGGAATTAAACACATATGGTGTCTTTTATTTGAACATAATTGAAAGTTTTCCAAATGATCACTACCACTACCACTATTTGAGTCACTCAAAAAGCTCATATATATTTATGACACTGCAGCATAGCACAATTAAAGTAATACAATATTGTAACTGTCTATGAGATTAAGAACATATAGCATACCCACCCCCTTCAAAAAAGGCAAAAGCTACATAATATATAGCGCCCATAACTAAATTATAAATGTTATATATGAAATACTTTTTCAAAAATGCTTGAAAGTAACTAGAGCAGTTGTATTAAAAAGAATTCGAGAAAATGTGCGCACCGTACTTAGACAATAAAAAATAAAAGGTTAGAGAAATCTTGTGGCTTAAAATAAAGTGTCCTTATAATTATAACATACTGGACCAAAAATAACATCATTTTAAAACTATTAATAGTTGTTTTCATATGGAAAGAATATTTGAAATGTATATTTTTGTCTACATTTTACGATTTAAATTTAAGGCTTTTAGGAAATGGCATATTTTTTTAATAACGGAATGAAATTATTATTTTGAGTCACTATTACAAATAAGGCATCACATATTGTAAATTATATCCCATACCCCCCCCCCCCTTACCAGATTTTGTTTCTTAAAAATAAGAAATTATATGCCACATTTGACAAGAAACAACAATCAAAACAATAAATAAATTTTTAAAAATTGAACCGTCTGTTACTGAACGCATGTGAAACAATGAAAAAAATGAATATAAAAATAGCATATATTTGTATACTATATATGTTATTATAACTACAGAGTAATAAACATAACATAGCATATGCAAATTGCAATAAAAATACTTAAGCGTTTTCAGGAATACTTTATATTAAGTTTACTTTAATCTACTTTTGTAAATAAGTCCGGTAGCCAACGTTTAAATTGCATAAGTGTATAGCCTATAGCATATGTAAACTTTTGTTTTACCTGTACGTTTATATGATTTGGACCATCACTCTCCACTTAAAATAAACTAAAAATTTACAAAATTGGGTTATGATTAAATATGGAGTATTAAATCACAACAACAAAAAAATCGCAATTTTCATTCACACATGTTAACATATTACGTACACGTTGTAAATATTGTAAAAGACATCTATAATATAAATATATAAAATTAAATATATTCAATTGTAAAATAATTGTATTCCCACATGTTAAAAATAAATACCAGACAAATGTAATGAAATAGGTTTAACTCGTCTATCTATAATGTAAATAAATTATACGAAAAAAGCCACTTAGGCCACTGTACCGCAATGCCAAACCAAATATGAATGTCATTATGATAATAAGTTAATAAGATAGGCAAGATAGCACAGCTAAATTTAAGAAACGTGCAAGAAAAGTGAAAAGGTGCTCACCGTAATTTTACAAAAAAAAGTTTTTTTCAAGCGCACCACTCAAATTTTTTTTAAAAGTATGTCGCACAAATAGTGCACCAAAAATAAACCGCGGTGAAGTTGAACGTCCGCCTAGTTCTTCAATAAGGAATTGAGATTTTCTTTGTCGCTACATTTTCTGATTGTTTAATTTACGGCCTTCCGGCAAAAGAACAATTAGAGAAACTATACTAAAACCATATGCAGGTTAAAAGGAACCGTCCTGCCAAAGCCAAATTTGGTCCCCATACGTCAGGGGTGCGCAAACTGCGGCCGCATGGACGCGAAAAAGTGCGGTCGTGGAAATCTGTTAAAATTATAATGACCTGCGGCCGTCAAATATTTGCAATTTGGCAATATAACATAGAAAATTGTAAACGAAATACTGAATATTCATTTATATTCTTAAGCACTTGTTTATTGCGAAACAAATTACGACTGCGGCAACTGTAGCGTTAGCTGCAGTGTTTAGCTCGTATAGTATAGACATTGTAGCTAATGAGAGCAGGTCATGAAGTTTAGCAGCTTAAGTAAATATTGAAGCGCGCCGAAACCATGTGATGTGCACATTCGATGTATTGTGCTTGCTCTATGTAACAGTGGAACACGACGGTCAACTTCAGTAGCTGCTTTAGTACACACTAATAGCCTACCCAGAGGTAAATCACTCTTAACTGGCAGCTGCACCAGAAATCAAGACAGATTCTTGACATAGCAGTGAATAAACATAACAGTACAGTATAACAGTGAAAAAGCGTTTAATGAAAGCGATTAATGGTATCTCAGTTATACAGCGTGTACGCTTAGTTATAGTATAATATTATAAGTGCCTCCTTAGAACTCATCATGTCGATAAAAAGGAAAAGAACTTTGGAAGAAGAGAAGCGGAGCTTTAATATAAACAGGGAGCTAGATTTCTTTATGACAGAGACAGATGACCATTGGTAGGCTCAATGGCTTCGTGGCTAGATTTCCCAATTGTTTTGAAGGATCACGGTAATGACCAGCTCATAAATCTGCACTGCATTAATCACCAGGAGGCGCTGTTTGCGAAGTCTGTTGATTTGGGTATCATTCTGAAGAGTGTGAATCGCAGTAACCTTTTTATTCGAGCGAATGTTCTTCACCTCCGCCGATTCATACAAATTCTTCCTACAATTGATTCTCTAGCTTTCCTTGTAGATTTTTAAATTTTATATCAACTGCCTCAGCGAGTTTGCCTCAGCACAGAAGAGTACAGGATTTCTGTGAATAATTTCGTCTGCTACAAAGTCATATTCAACCGCTTAATCTTTATAATTTCTCACAACTCACTGCTCTAATCGAGAGCCATGAAATAAAAAAGAAATGTTGGCTATGTCCTTTTTAGGCGTCCTCGAAGCGCTGTTGCTGGAATTCACAGAAAATTTTCATAATTACGACAAGATCTCAGAAAATATGAGACTCGTTGCTTCTCCACATTTGGTTGAGACAGAGTGTGCGGCGTTGGATGTCCAAATGGAACTGATCGAACTAAAAAAATAACGAACGCGAAGAAATTTGAGGACAAAAAAATCTTCTGGAGACATGCAAAGTAGCTGTGGACTATTCCAAAATTCGCGAAATAGCAAGAAACACTCTAGTGCTGTTTAGAAGTACTTCCATCTGCGAAGCGTCATTTCATGAATGAAATATCTCAAGAACAAATATCGAACCCGACTGGTGCTCACCAATCTGGCGTCAGGAATAAGACTGAGTATCTCCAGCGAGTGCCCGGACTTTGCGCGACTCTCGGCAAACATCCAAGAGCAAGGCAGCCACCAATTTCTGGACTCTGGACTGCTAAATTAAATGGACAGTGACAGTGTTAGTGAAGCAGCTTATCACTTTAAAATATCCTCATGTTAGGACACTGTTAGGTTCACAAGCCAATGTTCAATATAGTAGAAATATAAGAAAATATCGATTGAAATGTTTTTGGTTTTAATGAAGCAATGTGTACAGTGTAAGGCTACAATACATTATAATTATGCCATTATTATCTCGCGTTGACTAATACAAGAGGTAAATTTTTGATAGTGAACTTTTCTTTTTTTATTGAAAATTTTTTGGCGGCCATAGCAATAGTTTTTTTTAAAAAAAAAAGTATGCAGCCGTCAATAGCCCAAAGGTTGCGGACCTTTGCCCTAACTAGGTACCCACTCTTAGTTGGGTGGACTCAGGAACATCATTGGGCCACGGAACAAACTCCTGCCTTCGCGGAGATTCGAGCCCGTGACCATCGTCAATTTAGCTAATTTAACTTGACCACTCACACCCACAACTTAGCTGAACTTAACATCCCAAGGTATCCGACCATGACATGCAGTACTTGGACGCATTATGTTGTTGTTGACTAAACCACAAAATGAAAATAGAGATAAAAAAGATTTTTGAAAACTACGTTTTTATAAGTGGACTAAAAGAAACCAAACTTATAAGTTCAAGTACATTGATTTAATATGACTAAAAACGTGAGGCGGGCGCTTATGATGTTTTATATATGCAGTTCACCCATTCTCTCACTTAGGGGCAGTCCATAAAGTACGTCACGCTATTTTCGACCATTTTTACCCCCCCCCCTAAAGTACGTCACTGTTTCGTACAAAAATATTTTTTTTAAAAATTAACAAATAATTAAAATTTAACATTGAACATAAAACACCGTGGCGTCACACATGCCGGACACCCCTCTTCCCCCTGTCACACGTTCTTACACCCCTTCTCCCCCCCCCCTTTTGGAGCGTGACGTACTTTATGGACGGCCCCTTGTAGTCATTTCTTTTGCCTTTTAAATTATAAATCTTTAATTTTTATACCAAGTATTTATCTTTGTACTTTGTGGTGTATTTCTAAATTTGAACTTAAAAATTTTAATTTATTTTCTCCTGTTTAGTCCGCTTATAAAAACGTGGTTTTAAAATATTTTTTTACCTCTATCTTCTTCTTTTTAGTTTTTAAAAATATAATTTTACTTCTATTTATATTTATACAAGGTAACATTTTGAGTTCTCTAGGACCATCAGAAGTGGTTTAATTTTTTCTTCACCAACTGAACTCCTCTTCAACACGAGGGTGTGTTCAAGGCTGGCTGGCGTCAACACGGGTTGCACGTGGATGTTAACAATAGCAGACGGAGACAGATATAAATTATAAAGAGATAAACTAAAAATGCATTAATTTAAATCATACGACTGATCCGAAATTTTGATACTATGCATTGTCATCCAAAATCTATCTCTGGTAAAATTTGGAGATCTCTAGAACCACTAGAAGGGGTTTAATTTTACGTTAGAAAATTTGACATTTTGAGGACAGACAAAAAGACAAGCAGACAAAAAGGAACGAAAGCAAGTTAATAAATACTTGATAATAAATTAATAAAAAAATATGTACATTTATGATTTTTTGTAGAGTTGTTCTAACATCGTTACAAGTGTGAGGCCATTTAAAACGGCATTAAATATATATTTGTAAGCAATCAAATAATAAGTGGCGTACCGATAGTCACGGGTTGAAATCCTTCGAAGGCAAGGATTTGTTCCCGGGACCTAGGGCGTGCCTGAGTCACCCAGCTCCGAATGAAGAATGGGTACCTAACACAAACACGCTTAGTCTCATAGCCGTGGCCTGTGAACGCTGCATCACTTGCCAACACATCATCCGTCATGTTGTGTGGACGCAATTATCTTCTGCACAGATAAGAATATAAGATAAGAAGATAGATTTTGGTGGAACTTTTATTAAAAGTTGCGTATAATTTTGATGTGACGTCACAGTTCGTAAACACCCCCTCGTCACAAATGTGTGACTCCCTCCTTCCAGATGCGTGACGTCATTTATGGGCGGCCCCCAGTGACTTACTGTGCTCGGTTAAAGCGAAGTATGTCGACCGTGATGTCACGACGCTACCGGTTGCTGGAAAACATAGTTCTATAAATTCTAAAAGGATTATACAAAAATGGAATGTTTTAGGGTTTGGGTTAGGTCGTATTAGGTATAGCTTTAGAGTTTTCGGAAAATTGAAGGTTTTAGGGTTTGGGTTAGGTATAGCTATAGAAATTTTAAACCTTTTTAAAGGACGTGCTATAACAACAAAGACGGCCGCCATGATCGTGACGTCACGGTCGACATGCTTCGCTATTACCCTGCGTTCAGTTGTTGAGTTAGTGTTACTTTTAATTAATTTAAAGGTTGTTAAGACCGCTCGTTTTTGAGGACCGGCTAACCATTAAAAAAAAGACCGGTTAACCGCTCGTTCTTATATCCCTAATGTTTTGAGAACTAACAAGAGAATGTTGTCGCCTCGAGTCGTCTGATGGAATCAAATTCAAAGCCCGCTTCCCCCCGCTTGCGTTCAGCTCTTTCCGCATTGCCCTCAATTCATAGCATTTTTTTAAATCCAAAAAATTAACTAAACAGTGATGGTTAATTGTCTTTTTTATATTTTATTTTGAGGACTCGTAGTTCACCGGTCTAA
>MUZC01001947.1:838139-865093 GCA_002072015.1 Radix auricularia | reverse complement strand
AGAGGATATGAATGTGCAATGATTGCCTGTGCTCCTTTAAACTTTCCTGCCATATTTGATCCGTTGTCATATCCCTGACCTCGACAATCATCTAAAGAAATTTTGTTTTTCTCCAGTTCATATTTGATCATATCTGCAATATCCTGGCCAGTTTTTTTGTTATAATCAACAAATGCAAGAAAACGTTCTTTGACAAAAAATGTTGAATTGCAGTTTAGTACATATCTCAGAACAAAAGAACTTTGTTCTGTATGAGAACAATCTGGCGTAGCATCTAACATCATTGAAAAATACTTTGATCTTTCTCTCTCTGCCAAAATTTCTTGAACAACTTTTGAGCTGCATGCTTCGATAAAATCATTTTGAGAATCTGCTGATAGATAATGGACCTGAAGGCGTTGTCCAAGTTTTTGAGATTTTTGAACTTTAGAAACATGCTCTTGTAAAAAAGGATCAAACTGAGCTAACAGTTCTATAATTCCAAGAAAATTTCAATTATCATGGTCATCAATTTTGTTGGAAGAACCTCTGAAAGCAAGTCCTCTTTCGCCTAAGAATAAAACCACTGCTAAAATTCATTTGAGCAATTCTCTCCAGTATTACACGTTTGTAACAATTTTTTTTATCAATCAGAGACTCTATATTCTTTCCAAAGAGAAATCTTCTTTCTGAATCTCGCCACTTTATATAACATTTTTTATGACCGTCACTTTTCTCGTGAGCTGGTATTTTATCGTACAACTTACGCCACGTATGTTGTTTTGACCATCCTTGATCACTTGACAAAATTGATCTGCAAGATACGGCAACTTCACTAAATAATCTGCATGGAAAACAAAACAAGGATTCCTTTTCTTTACTCCAAACTAACCAATCCCTTTCACAAACGTCTCCATTTTGTCTGGACTTGGACACCTTTAAATTTTAAAATGCACTTTGGAAATGCTCTTTGTCCATCGCCCGGAAAATTGTCCGGATGTCTAGGTGGACCGTTTCGAATCACGGTTTCTATAGTTTGTGCGGATATTGGCCCGGATAGCAAAGTGCCAACGTCAAATCCTAATCTTTCAACAGTTTCTATGTTTACTGGATAATCTGGATTATCATCATTTTCATCCAATCGGAACGATTCTGTCGGTTCTAGCCTGACCGGACTGGAAATTCTGGACCGTTCATGTAAGTCTAATTCATTAGAATCAACCAAGGTAGGAAAATTTACGGCTGGCTCTGATTTGTCTTTTTCTTTTACGATTCCAGATTGAAATAATGTACGACTGCCGATTTTGTCATTTTCCAACGCAGTAGCTTTTTCTTTTCGCTTTTGTGCTCAAGATTTGTGTTTATATTCCATCATTAAATAACATTATTAATACTTTATATTTGTTTATTTCATAATAAAGTAGTTAGCACTTCACTTTTAGCGGACGGATTTTTCAAACGGAAGTGGCCAGGTGTGGGCGTGTTTTTAAAAATTTTCAAGTAAGATAATATTAGTATTAGAAAATCACTAATATATTATAAAATGATTTAGTACCTATGCTTAAAATTTTGTAGATTAAAATTAACTAATTTAAATGATTTTTCAAAAATCTATAAAATGTTTGTTTTTATAAACAAGGTCAAATTTATATTACGAAGAAATCGATAACAATCTAGACACAAATCATTATTCGGCATCCTTCCGTCTCGCGAGACGATGGTGCATCATCGTTGGGTTGGGTTGCATTTTCTCGAGTGGCTGTGCAGTCCTATCCTTGAGTGACAGTCTTTGCCACAGTTTTTACACACGAGTTCTGTGCTTCCAAATGTTTTGGCCTTTCTCCTAGCTCTTCTGTCTGCAGCCTCCTCCATTCTTCGCTCCTCGGCTACTATGACGCCCTCTTTGACAACTGTGCGCCACATAGATCGGTCTTCTGCCTTACACTCCCAGTCACTTGTATGTATTTTGGCTGCTTTCATGTCCCTTTGACAGACATCTTTAAATCGCAAGCGTGGGCGACCTGTTTTCCTCTTTCCTGAAGCAAGTTCACCATATAGGAGGTCCTTCGGGATGCGGCCGGGGCTCATTCTTTTGACATGTCCTAGCCACCTCAGGCGTCTTTCACTAAGAATTGAGAACATGCTTTGGGTATTGGCACGCGTTAGTACCTCACTATTAGGCACTTTTTCTTGCCATTTAATACCAAGGATGCGGCGCAAGCATCTCAAATGGAAGCTGTTAAGCTTACGCTCTTGTGATGTATAAGTGGTCCATGTCTCGCTCCCATATAGTAGTGTACTGATGACACAGGCTCGATAGACGCACAGTTTGGTTTTCTCCGTTAGCTTGGTGTTTTGCCAGACCCGCTTATTTAGTTTAGCCATTGTTGCGGCTGCCTTGCCAATTCTGCTGTTTATTTCTTCTTCAATGGACAGTGTATTGGAGACCTTGGATCCCAAGTAGGTGAAGCTGTCCNTAATATTATTATACAATATAAAAAATATTGAAAATACCATATAAAAATAATAAAATAAAACTAAGTACGGCAATCTACAGATGCCTGAACTTTATTCTGATTGTAATTAAGTTCAGTTAAGTTTTAGTTTAAAAAAGCATAAATAATAAACTTTTTTCCTTTTATATTTGCTGATAATATTTATAGAAAACGTTTACTTTAAAATCATCATCCACTTCATTTGCACTCTCTTCTGGCATATGTTGACTTTTAACATAAAAAAGTTTTCGTCGTTTTTCTGGAAGTTCTGAAAAACTTCTGTTTTACATGGCAAGTCAGACGACATAGCTGCTGCCGTTATTTTGGCTTTGCTAGCAAAATAAGAAAGAAGTTGATTTGCGAGCCTAGTCCGGGCCCCTAAAACTCGCCGGGCCCCTGGGCATTTGCCCCCCCTGCCCCCCCCTCTCGGCGGTACTGGTTAGTGGTGGGAACTCTAGGCTATAGGCCCATGACATTTAGGTAAGTGGTGTGAACTCTGGACTATAGACCATGACATTAAGGGGAGTGGTGTGAATTCTAGACTATAGGCCTTGACATTTTGGTTAGTGCTCTAAACTCTAGACTATAGACCATGACATTTAGATAAGTGGTGTGAACTGTAAGCTGTAGACACTTGTTGAAGATGACAACACATATTAGTTTTAAGTAAAACAAAAATAAAACTTGATTCCCCACTACACTATTTCAGTCACTTAAAATATTCTTTAAAAAAAATATTTTAAATCCCCAATAAAGGTAAAAATATAGTTTATATCAATGTGTTATATATAATTTATCTGCCACGATACCAATGGCTTCTTCACCTCTTACCAAACCCTTAAACTATATTATTTATAAAGATAAACCTTGGTTAGATTTTCCATTAATTTTACAAGAGGTTGATTTCCCAGTTTATATTCTATCTGTTCAGTGACTCTGCTCGCATTGAGTTCCAACTCAGAGAATACACTTCCAAACAAGACATCTATGATGCCATCCAGAAAATCCCTTACATCTACGGATACACTCACACAGCAGAGGCTCTCAGACGAGTGAGAACTGAGATGTTCACGGCCAGGAATGGGGATCGACAAGGTCAGTCAGCATGAGTGGGGCTGGAGCTTGTATTAACAAAACAATAACTACAACAAAAAACTGAGAGGGGCCCAAACATTTAAAAACAAAAAATGTGAATTAGACTTTCAGTACCTTAGGCTAGAAACCAGAATTAAATATAAACTTTTATGATATATATTTTGAAAAATTCTATAACAATCTTATTATTTTGAAATTTTGTGTTAATCATTGTAGCCTTTTTGTAGAGTGCCTTGATTTCACTCTTGCCTTTTATCAGTACAGGGATAGCAGTTCTTTTAAAAAATATGAAAAAAAAACTTCACTTCTTATTTATCAACTAAATTTTTTATTAATACTCTAAACTGAAATTCAACTAAACTGAATTTCATGCTAATCCAATCTTCTATCATTCCAAATGTCAACAAAGTTAAGTTACAGTTTGCATATTTCAAATTTCTTCTATCTTAATAAAAGAAATAAATTTACTTCTCTTGACTCATCAACTAATAAAACATGTTAATGTAAAGTGCCAAACAAAAAAGTGATCTAGCATGTAAATTGCCAAATAAAAACGTGAATATGACTAGCCTCATCTTGGTGTAAATATTTATTTTTTTGTTAGGCTAATTGAGTAAAAATGTTATTTCTTTTATATCTCTGAACTATTGGTACAGAAAATAAAATTTTTATTAGTTTTATTATACTTGTAAAATATTTATTTCTATGGTTTGTTAATATGTAACTGATCCATAATATACATTTTCAAAGATGTTCCAAACCTCCTTGTGGTGGTGACTGATGGTCAGTCCAATATTAATCACCTTGACACTCAGCCAGAGGCAAGAAGAATCAAAGCTACAGGCACCACCATTGTCACCGTTGGTGTTGGTGTAGATGACAAAACTGAACTAAGGGGACTAACCTCCCCACCAGTGGATGAGAATATGTTGGAAGCTACAAACTTTGAAAGCCTGGAGCACTTATCCCAAATCATTGTCACCCCACTGTGCACAGGTTAGTGTTTGTCTTGTGTTTCTATTGATGTCAGCACTTGTCCCAACTTATTGTCATGTTATTCGTCAAAGGTCAGTATCTGTCTTGTGTTTCTATTGATGGCAGCACTTGTCTCAACTTATTGTCATGTTATTCGTCAAAGGTCAGTATCTGTCTTGTGTTTCTATTGATGTCAGCACTTGTCCCAACTTATTGTCATGTTATTCGTCAAAGGCCAGTATTTGTCTTGTGTTTCTATTGATGGCAGCACTTGTCTCAACTCATTGTGTCCACACTTCAGTGTCTGTCTTGTGTTTCAATTGATGCTGATGAATTTAATTAATTACAAATCTTGTTACTCCTTAGATTCAGTTTTCAAACTTTCCTCAGAAAATTCATGGAAATTTTAAAAATAATTTACTATATATTTATAAATATAAATAAATAAATAAATATATGTATATTATATTTTGTAAGATGTTAATTTTATAATTTTTCAGTTGAAAATGTTAAATATTTTCTATAATAAACGAATTGTTTAGGTGGCATCATATTTGATTAATATATTATGAAGTTTAAACTTTATAGTATATAAGTTTAAAGTAATTATTGACTATTAGTGGTATCATCTCACCAACATTTCAAATGAGCTTCTTAAACTTTATTCTTTGTTGTTTTTGTTTATCTCTCATATGTGGAGTGTTGTTTTTTTCCCATACAGATGTTGATATGTGCAGGAATGACCCTTGCCGAAATGGAGGAACCTGTGTTGATGGCCTCAGATCTTACATTTGTGTTTGCAGCTCTGGTTTCTATGGAGACAATTGTGAAAAAAGTAGGAACGTTAAGGCTTGAACTTTCCTTTCATTAACTGCACATCAAAAAGCACATAAAATAATTAAAATCTCAAGAAAAGCTTTTTGTTGTCCATATTTAAAAAAAACAACTTTCCATATGATTTATTTCAATTAAAGTTAGTAGTGTAATGTTGGTACAGCATCATGTAGGCATAGTGTCATGTTGGTTGGCACAGTGTCTTGTAAGTTTGCATAGTGTCATGTTGATTAGGGCTGTCAATATTGTTGAAAAAAGCTGCCCGGGTACCCGCCCAAAATTTGAACAGGTACCCGGGTTACCCGTTCAAAATATTCGTCATTATGCCCACTATTACTACTATTAGCCTTTTACTTCTTTGTTTATTATCAAAAAGGAAATTTTGATGTAACGACTCGGCGATGTGAAAATGATAACATTGAAATACTATTATAGTAAAGCGGTGTAATAACAATGAAAAACAAATTACACAAACTATTTGTGTAAGAAACACAAACTATTTGTGTAAGAAAACAATAAATTTAAGCTTTATTTATCAACTAATACAAATAATAGTAAATGTTTTGGCTCATGCCTTCATCAGTACTTTAAAAGTACTGATGTTGGTTGGCACAGTGTCATGTTGGTTGGCACAGTGTCATGTTGGCACAGCATCATGTAGGCATAGTGTTATGTTGGCACAGTTTCTTGTTGGTTGGCACAGTGTCATGTTGGTACAGCATCAAGTAGTCATGTTGGCACAGTTTCTTGTTGGTTGGCACAGTGTCATGTTGGTACAGCATCAAGTAGTCATAGTGTCATGTTGGCAGTTTCTTGTTGGTTGGCACAGTGTCATGTTAGTACAGCATCAAGTAGTCATAGTGTCATGTTGGCACAGTTTCTTGTTGGTTGGCACAGTGTCATGTTGGTTGGCACAGTGTCATGTTGGTTGGCACAGCATCATGTAGGCATAGTGTCATGTTGGCACAGTGTCTTGTTGGTTGGAACAGTGTCTTGTTGGTTGGCACAGTGTCTTTTTGGTTGGCACAGTGTCATGTTGACACAGTGTCTTGTTGGTTGGCAGTGTCTTGTTGGTTGGCACATTGTATTGTTGGGTGGCATAGTGTCATTTTGGTTGGCACATTGTCATGTTTTTTAGTGCTAACCAGTCTGTCTTATGATTTTGCAAACTCTTCTTCTCTTCAACTGTACCGAGAGTAATCGGCTTGAGTCTCAATGAAGGCTGGGTCTTGTTCCCGAGGCTAGAGTTCACTAAGCTCCAAGCGAGTACCTGACAGCAGTTGAGGAAATCGTGATGGCTGACCACACAATCCTCTCATAGGACATGGCTATAGAAACTTGTGAATGCTGCTTTACGTTCCCAATAAGCCAACATGGCCTGAAAAGGGAACTTAACTTTTTTGAAATAGAACTCAGATGTACTGTATTTTAATTTGAAAATAACAAACAAAGTTAGGACTGAAATTTAAACTTAAATCTCTTTTTTTCCTATTTTCAGCCTGTGGCCCAGCTTCAGATGTGGTCATAATCCTAGACTCCTCCACCTCAGTGGGTTCAGTTAAATTCAGTGACATGAAGAGCTACGCACGAAGACTGGTCAGCGCCATGGAGGTTTTGACCTGTGGCATCAATGTTGGTGTCATCAAGTACAGCTCAGCTGCCATGATCCAGTTTAACCTGGGCATCTACAACACGGAAGAGGAGATCACTCGGGCCATCTCAGCCATCAGCTACACACCTGGCCGTGCCAACATGGCCGAGGCCTTGAGAGTTGTCAGGACTCAGATGTTCAATGGCAGAAATGGTGACCGGTGAGTCAAGCTAAATAAAAAGCAATCAGTACTATTTTTACCTCTAACAATCATCTAGTGTAGCAGTACTAAATATTTTAAATTACAATTGGCAATTTAAATTTAAATTAATGATCTTATATAATGTATCTCTTTTAAAAATAATTGTTACAATGAATCTAACTATTATTAATCATTGCGGAATCCCAATTTTGTTTTCTTCTAATTTAGTCATGGTATTATGTTGTGCAATACAATAGATGAATTTATAGAGAAGAAATTTAGAGGAAAACAGAACATAACTTTATTTTGATTGTCAAGGTACAATGCCCGCAACATTGCCTACCTGTTGACCGATGGTTCTGTAGATATCAACCGTGATATCACTCCCTCTGAGGTGGAGCTGACGCTTGATGCAGGTGTGCGCATCGTTCCCTTGGCCATTGCTGTGAGAGACAGGAGTGAGATTCAGTTCATTGCAGAGGCTCAGAAGATGGAACTTTTGGAGATTGAAAGTGAAGAAAACCTGATGGAACAAAGAGACCAGGTCTTAAATGCTGTGACAGACCGTAAGTAGAGTAGTTTTGTTTGGACTAATACCCAGCATTGTAGCAGGAGCATTTTTTTTTATGTTGACCATATATTAACTCAAATAATTTTAAATTTATTAACATCACGCCTACTTATAATGTTTTCACAAATTCCAGATTTGCTGTTTGAATTAGGTGAATTCAAGATTATGTTATCTAATCCAGGGGTGCGCAACCTTTGGGCCGCATTAAAAAAATTACTTTTGCAACAGCTGCCAAAAATATTTTGCTGAAAAACAAGATGGTCACTATAAAAAGTTTACCTCAACGCGAGATAATAATGTATTTTAGGCAAACACAGTGCTTAATATTACAAACAAAAATTGATATTCTCTAATATTTCTACTTTATTGAACATTGTCATGTAAACCTAACATAATGTGAAACACATAAGCCATGTGAATATTTTTAAGTGGCATTAGTACACTGAGAACACAATAACATGGGGTGGGTTCTTAAGAGGTTTTACATATGCAGTTCACTCATTCTCTCACTTATAGATCTCTCTTTTGCCTTCTAATTTATAAATCTTTTATAATTAGAATAGAATTTTGAAGCATCCGTCTCACGTTTTTAGTCAAATTAAATCAAAGTACATGAACTTATAAGTTTTAATTTTTTTTCTTCTTTTTAGTCCACTTATAAAAAAGTGGGTTTTAAAAATCTTTTTTTTTACCTCTATTTTTAAACCAAAATCTCCATAAGCCGCACTCCCAACGTTTTAATACTGCGGGGATGTAGTCTAGGGGTGAACTCAGCATGTGAATGTCAACAGCAGATGGATAAAAATGCTATATTAAGATAAACTAAAACTTGCATTTATTTACATTTGATCAATCTGAAATTTTGGTACAATGAATTGTCGTCCAATATCTACCTGTGGTAAAATTTTGAGATCTCTTTGACCATTAGAAGTGGTTTAATTTTACTTTGGAAAATCTGAAATTTTGGGGACAGACAAAAAGACAAACAGACAAAAATAAACAATAGCAAATTAATAAAAACGTGGTAATAAATATGAGTAGCTGGGCTGAATCTGAAATGTCTGTAGATTCATCAAAAGTCAGTACAAACAGGCTGTTTTCTCGTTAATCTTTGCGTGCATGGAGAGCTTCAGCTGTTCAGCAATATTACTTTGGCCTTTACAACTTTACATAATATATTGCCGAAATGCAAATATTTGATGGCCGCAGGTTATTATAATTGAAACAGATTTTACAGCCGCACATTTCCATGCCCACGGAAGCGTGTGGCCGTACGGCCAAAGGTTGCACACCCCTGATCTAATCTTAGATAATAGTCCAAAATTAGGCGTAGAAAGAAATTTTATATTGCATCAAATTATGATTGTCATAATAGCTTACAAAGAGTTATATATTATATTTTCCTCTTTGTAAGTTAAAAACAAGCATGTTTAGTGCAACTATGAAATCTCAGTTAATTATATTTTATCTGTAAATTTTAGACAAATATTTTTTGGCAACTATCAAGCCCTGATTCTTGTATTACACTTACACGTTGCTTCATAATTCTGAGTACACTATACATTATGGTTAATGGAAGTTTACCAGATATAATTACATATTAAAACATTTTATTTGACTTTCAGCAAATATTTATCTATATGCCTTGTCTGATGTTCTTTAAAATAATGACAGTGTATATACTTTTGTATTCGCATGATATTTTTTGTCATTTATCACTTCCACATTGTTCATATTCATGTGTCTTATCATTTTCCAGGGAGAGAAGGTAGAGAGTTGATTTTTATTTTCACTTAACAACAAACTGTTTTTTAAAAGTTTCTAACTTTTTGCGTCTGGCTTATCTTTTAAATTATTATCATTTAACAATTAGACTCTAATAGACATTTTATAAATATCGACAAAATTGATCAATTTTATCAGTCTCTGATATATGAAATGTTTATTCCAAACTCCTTTCAAAATTTTAGTATGATTGAACAAAGGAACCGTCAGATTTTTTTTTAGACACCTTTATTCAACTCAAGATGTCAAAAATTTTTCTAGCTAAATTAAATTCCTGATTGGAGAGCTGAAATTCATTACAGGCTTTATCGCATAGTATTTATTTAGTTAAGTTAGCAGATATTGCTAAGATATGAAATGCCGTAATTAAAGAATAAAGGTGTAGTTTTAAAAAACCTAGTTTTTGCTTTGATTATTGTCATCACAATCTGCACTATTTCATTCACTCAAAGGCACCTTTTACTTCTTGCACTGTTAATCAAATAACATAACCACTCTAATCAAACAAATAAACACAATTTTTTTAATCTGTTTCTTTGTTTAATTTTGCATTCTCATGTCATTAACATGAAACGTTTTCACCCTCCAGCTTGTTGAAAACCATTTTTAATTGCTAATTAAAATATTTTTTTATGGTTCTAATACTACCAACACAAGTGACCCATAAGCTAGAAAAGAGGAAGGTGGGGTGGTAACCGTAAATTAATTTTATTTTACTTGTGGTATTAACATGCTGAAAATTCCAAGAACTTATTAGTTTGCGGAATAATCTTCTGTATGGAAGGAGTGTCTGTAATAGATAGTATGATCACATAATCACATCATATGACTATTCCCTTTAATTGTCTTCTTATGGAACATTAAAAAAAAATGTTGCAGGGTGGCAGTCAGAGATTTGTGACTGAGTAAAAGGGGGATGTGTGGAAAAAAGTGTTGATTTCATTAATAGATTGTCCCCCCTCACCTAATCCCCAAGCAATATATTAATTAGGCTCTAATGGATTCAGTTTATTTTTTCTGACATGCAGCTACTTCATTGTTTCAGTGCTAGATACCTCTTTACAATATACTGTAAATTAATATATTACCCTGTGACAGTTATTTTTAAATTGTATGTGTATCAGTATTTCTTTTGTCACTCATCAATCACTTTGTCATAAGCAATGGTATGTGTAAAAGATCTGTCATCTTATTGTGATGTCAATGTTTATATTATATTTGTTGTAAACATACTTACATGTATATGACATGTCTTTTTGAAAATAGGCCAAATAAGACGTCAACATAAGAATCATTCAAAATGTTAACATTGATAATTAAAGTGATGAAATGTAGCAATTTATAATTCTTTTTTTACCCCTTTTAATATTCATTTTACAGTCTTTAAATTTAGCTTTTTTTAAAAAAAAATAGTATTTTATACAACAGTGTTGAAAGTCACATTTCATTGCTTGACAAGTTGTCTCATATGTTATTGTATTTTACATGTGTGTGTTTAATGTTTATTTTAAATCAGAGATGTGTTAATTGACTTGTTGGCTCAGCGTTTAATTTAACAACATTTGAAGATAATTCAATCATTGTAACTAGCATGGTTCTTCTGAAACATTCCAAAGTAATAGCTTGATATTTCAACCAATGACTAGTCTGTTAATTCTTCCACGGAATGCTCCACATATAATGTCCCAGCATGTTTTTAAAAAAAGATCAATCTGTGTCATTTATACTTAAGAGTACATTTTAACCATTTTCCTCATATCATAGCTCCAATTTTATCTCATTAAAAAAATATATTATTCACATTTTTTTAAAATAATCAATTTCATATTTATCCTTTTCCACATTATTAAATATTCTACTAATTCAATATCATTTCTCAAGTAATAGTTTCCATTTCTCCATATCCTTTACTGATTTTCACCATTAATATTTTGGGATAATTAATTCTTTGATTGTCAACAACAGGTGAAAATCACTGCAACCCCAACCCCTGTAACAATGGTGGAGAGTGTGTTAGTGGATCTCTTGGTTTCACCTGCAAATGTACCGAAGGTTTTGCTGGAGAGCTCTGTGATAGAGGTAGGCTTGCCCTCTCCATCTTTTAGATCAAGACTGGTCTTAAATTAAAAGTGTTTTTTTTTTTTTTAAATCCTCTAATAGGCATAATATGTTGTTTTTTCTTGTTACGTTGATATAGTTGTTTAAGTGCCATAAGGTTTTTGGAAAACTTCTGCCTCAGTCCCGTAAGAATTTCCTGAATTGCGATCAACTGGTTATGAAATTTAAAAAATTGCGTAAAATCCATTTATATTATTATTGCCATACTTACTTCATCTTTAAGGATAAGAATGGTTATTTTATGTATCAAAAAGATTGTATTCATTGTATAAATGTAAAGTGATATATAGTTGTAGAAAATTACTAAATAAAATGAATTATTGCTTAAATACCATTCAGAATTACAAAGACTTTATAATTAATCAGCTATTTGAGTATGACTTTAAATAAAACTAATGTTACATTCGCAGCCTGTGGTTCTAGTGCTGATATTGTGTTTGTGGTGGATGCCTCCCGCCTCAACTCAGGAACAGATTTCCGCAACATTAAAAAATTTGTGAGAAATATTGTAAAAACGCTGGCATTTAAGGATGGCAATTTCCGCGTTGGTGTTGTGGAGTATGGAGCTCAAGCTCGACTGAGGCTTGACTTACTTGAGGGAGACAACAGGAGGACGGTCAACTCTGTTGTTGGTGCCCTTAGGTTGGTCCTGCAGTCCTTAAGTTCATGTTCCAAACACACACACACAAATCTTAAATAGTATTCATGAAGGAAAGCAGATTTTTTAAGTAGAGAAATTTAATTTTGTAAATTTATTCCAAATTTATTAATTCTTTTTATTTTAGTTTATTTTTTATATTTTAAAATTTTTACTCTAATTGTTGAATGACTACTCTATCATCAGTAATATAACAAAAGATGTTTAAAATGAGCCAGAATGGTCAAATATGAGCTATTATTTAACATTAAGTTTTTGCATTCTTCTCATGATTCAGACGCCAGCCAAGTGACCCTGACCTTTCAACAGCGGTTAAACTGGTTTCCAGCAGTTTGTTTGACGAGTCTGGAGATCGAAAGGATGTACCAAACTACCTAGTCATCGTGACCAGAGAGATTGGTGGGGAGAGCTCAGTGGAGGCCATCAATGATCTTAAAGCTAAAGGAACTAAAGTGATTGGCATTGGTCAGTGGCAAGAAACAAAGAGTTGAAATAATTTAGGCATTAAATTCAATAGCTGTCAAATTATATCGTCAGTTGAAAAGAAATTAAATTCAAAGATTTTAAATCAAATATTTATTTTCTTTTATTAGCTAACTAATTTTTGCTTTAAAAAAAAAGACAAGAAAGAAAATTAAAAAAAAAAAAAAAAAATGAAGGTAATAAATTGAAGCACTCCGTCACACTCTGCAGGTATTGGTCTGAGCAATTCCGATGAGAAGTACCTGGAGGCAGCTGTGTCAGCCCCTGTTGCTGACACTCTCTATAATGTTGTTAATGTCAACAATCTGGACAGTATTTCTGTTGATTTTGTCGACTTTCTCTGCCAAGGTGAGTCTCATGTTATGAAAGCAAAGTAAAAAGTGTGGTCATGTTGTTTTATGCACCGTTGTAGACACTTATGTTGGTTCTCTTATAGATGAAGGCCCCACAAAAATAATGGTTATTCAATATAAATATTTTTAATGGTATATATAGTGAAGAGGAACTAATTGTAATGAAACCTTCTTCTCTCATAAGAATGTCAGTTTAGTCTATGACCTATCTCCAGCGTTTGCTGTTTTGTGATGTAAACATTTGACTTATGAAACGATTTCAGATAAAAACGCTTGTGCCACTAACCCATGCAAGAATGGTGGCACTTGTGAAAATGGTGAGAAATCCTATATCTGCAGATGTCCTTCTGGCTTTGCCGGCAAAAACTGTGACAGAGGTAAGCAAGACATTTCTTGGGCAGCCTTCTGTACAAGTTTCATTTCTTTAATTCTATTGAAAATAATTAACATTTCAAATATGAGTGAAGTCAGTATGTCACAACTGTTAATTTTTTTAGATACTCATTTACTTTTATCTAAACTATATATTTAAAACCATTTTCTATTTCTTTTCTGATACATAACAATAATCATTGATGTGTACGTGTGTGTAGATACATATAGATATGCATACACAGAAATATTTGTGACACTGCAACTGCATGAAGAAACATGCTTTTGGCCCCTGTTAATCTTATTCACTGAGAATCAGCTAGCTTAACAGGGTAATACAACTAAAACAAATAAGGCAATTATGGAAGTGCATCACCACCTTATAAAGAATGATAACTCTGAATGAGAAAGGAAGTAGATACCGTTATCATTTTTGCTGATAAATCAGAAAAACAACTCTGGGACTTGGTAACTACTATGTTGTGTCACCCAGTAAAGAAAGATAACTCTGGATGACAAGAAAGTAATAGCCCCAGTTGCAGTGTTCCATATGAATTCAAAGTAGATAGACTTTTTTTCACCCACCTAGTGATCCTCCTCTACCTATTCAAAGTCTTGATTTCTATTTAACTAAATTTTAGCTTGTGATGATCGTGCTGATGTCGTCTTCCTCATTGACTCCAGTGGCAGTGTGGGTTTTGACAGCTTCCGCCGTGTAAAGGACTACATCCATCAGCTCATCGATGAGCTCAATATTGGCCCAGGGGCCACCCAAGTGGGTGTGGCCACCTTTAGTCAGAACAGCAGGGCTGAGATCTATCTCAATTCTTTCCAGGTGAGTGGAGTTACTTGCCCTTATCTTATCACATATATTACAACAGATGTTTCTTCTGAACAGAATATTATCATGTCCTACGCTTATCCCTAGTTTATGTCTAGTCTTGCTTATTTTAAATCTTATTTTTAATTAGAGTTTAATTTAGTTAACAGTAAGTGTTATGAACTTTCAACAGAGTGGAAAAGGTTAAAATTTTTAACCAAGAAGTCTAAATAGGATTGAGAGTGATACTAAATTTTTAATAAAATATAGAAATGAATCTGGTGAAGACTTATCAAATTTGAAAAATAATATATTTTTTTTTAGCTTTTATTTGGACTATGCTGACCTGTGTAAAGTTTACCTATGAAAGTTTCATAAATTTTCCTCCATAATTTAACAGGATAAGAGAAAGCTCCAAGCAGCAGTGAGTGGCATAACTTATGAGTATGGTAACACAAATACAGCTTCAGGCATAAAACTGGCCAGGACAACTTTGTTTTCACCTAACAAAGGAAACAGACCAGATGTGCCAGATTTCTGTATGTTTTTTATTTGAGCTTGTATTTTTTTTAATGATTATATTGGATTAAATTAGTGGAATTAAAATAATCAGTTATTATTTTTAAAATATTTGCTTAAATGTCCTAAAACTGTCACTTATATTTCTTACATCTATTAAATAGTTTCATTTCATTTATTTATTTATTGAAATAAGATTCATTTAAGAATTAATATAATAGAAAATTTAGTTTTCTTGCAAGTTTTTAAAAGAATTTTCGTATTCAAATTCACCATTTTTCAACCCTGAAGAATGAAAAAAATAATTTACCTTTATATCATCTATGATAATCTGAAAAAAATCAGATCAGCCCACAATAGGTATCTTAAACCGTTTGTACTATGATATCCTCAGTATTTGTCATCACCGATGGGTTGTCCAATATCAACCATGAGGCCACCTTGCCCGAGGCGGAACTTGCCCGCAAACAGGGCATCCACATCTTTGCTGTGGGAGTTAGTATTTCAGATCCCTGGGAGCTCAACGGCATTGCCAGCCCTCCCTCTGACAAAAATGTCTTCAGGGTCGACGGTTGGGACAAGCTGGAGATCATCTCAGAACAGCTCATAGACAGCACTTGTAGAGGTAAATGATAGTCTCTGTCAAGGTGGAGTGTCTGTGCCAGGCATCTCAGAACAGTTACAGATAGCACCTGTAGGGGTAAATGATGATTTTTGTAAAGGGTCAGTGTCTGTGCCCGTGTAACAGGCTAAACCCCTGAATATACTTGGGTATAATCTGGCTTAAGCCAGAATAACCATTCGGGTTAAACTGGCCTAGGTCAAAATATATCCCCCCACCACCCAAAAAAAAATATACCCCTTTAACCACATGAGGATATATAGTAAAAAATGGATGAATGACTTTTAAAACTTATTATTGATTTTTAAGCTTTGTCAGAGAAGTTAAACTCTTTTCTAATTTAGGAAAGATATTTTATTTACCATAAAATAAGAAGAAGATAATGATTTCTTTTATTATGATGTCTGATAGGATGGTCAATTCTTGTCTAAAGTTACAATCTATCCAAATATAGATGGAATCAGTACTTTTGGTTAAATTTAAAGATTGACTCATTCAATCACTAAATGAATTGATAAGTTTAAAAAAATCATTTAATAATTAAGGAACTATAGTTATAGCTTTTTAAATGCTTGCGAAATGTTAAAATTCCTTGACCTCGCTTATTAATCAAAAGATTATGTTTAATTATTTTGAGTTTAGCAATAAAGATTGCTTTAAAAAAAAATTTAATTAAATTAAGAATGAATGTTTTTTGTCCTTATACATTTTACATGTTACTGGCAACAACTGCATAAGCCTATATACATTTTGAATTTGTAATAAACATATCATGGCACCTTCCCTCTTTTATCTACCTAAATATACGCTGATCTGCAAAATATTTAAAAGAATAGGGCAAGACTAAAATTGTGGGGAAACATCGTTTGACTTCCCCAATGTTGCTTGTTGTAATTCCGAACCTTTATCTGTAGCTTGGCTTACTTTCAGTGAAGTGTCATCTTAAGACATTCAAATGAAACCTCTGTTCCTCTAGCACCAATTATTTATTTTTTCTTTTTAAATTCTTCGTACCTATGTTACTCTTAAAATATTAAGGTCAGCCTTGTTGGATTTCGCCAATGTTGGATTGTCCACTTTACATGCCTTCATCTACTGTTATGAAACATGGATTGTGTTCCATGCTGTGGCATTTAATCAGCAGTCAAAAGAACCTTTGACCTCATCATGCCCATTATTTTATTTTAAACCAGCCATATTTCTTTTGATAAGCATTAATTTACATGAATTGCACAAAGTTGCAAATGGGGGCAACTTGTTTGATTAGGTCAATCTGGACAGAGTCGACTAATAAAATTTTGCGACATTAAGAATACATTTTTTGGTCACAATAATATAACCTCCAAAGCAACCATAGCTACAACTATGTTGACCATGGAAGACCAACTGTAGGGTAAGCTTTTACGATTCTTCTCTGCAACAAAAATTAAGTACCCCCAGTGGAGGTATGACTTACTTTCCACGAAATGGTCAAATGCCAAGTCACAATTTTGACAAACAGCAAAACCTTTTTGAGCAAAAGAAGGGATTCTTTACCAAGCAGAAAAGGAAGTGTTAAGCTCAAGAATATTTGGACTTACACAATATTCAGAAACACCTAACATGTCAGTTACCTAAAAGTTTACAACAATGAACAAAATTCTTCATCCAACAGAGCCCTGATGATTTTGTTAAAGACACTATCAATGTGAGCCTACAACAAAAGGAACAAGAGAGCAAAAGTAAAGAAACAGACATCATTGTGATACAACCTGCTCAGAAATTAATGCAGATTAGGACTTTTAACCCACTAACAATCTCAAGAAGAAAGCGTCTTAACACAACTCTTGCCCTTACTTTTGACAAAGTTGTATGTTATGGCCGCACTCCAGATCTAGAGGCATACATATAAAACATAATGAGATGGAAACTGTTACTGCACAGCCATAAGCTACATTCTGACAGGAACAGATGACAAACATATCCTCTTTAAAATTCAAGTAATTTAACACATGAACACTGGCATTACAAAAAGACTAAAGAACTATTTGAATCAAAATGAGGAATGGGTTGCCTGAGGAAACTAGGAAAACCAACACTCTATAATATAAATGCAAGACTAGACATAAAACCAAGGAAAAGCCTAGAGTGCAATAATCTTCTGTATAGAAGGAGCGTCTCAAAATGATAAAATAAGATAAGGGTAATGAAACCAAAGTTTTTGTAAGTGTTTGAAAAGCAACACGTATAACCACTCTTGAATTATTTTAAAAAAATCATCTCTATACTGGGCCAGCTTCTATAAGATCTTCCATTCATGGCCAATTCACTAAATGTCTGCTTCCAATTCTCAGCGCCTAGTGTTTCTTGGACTGCCTCTTTTCTGCTTACCCTGGGGGTTCCATTTCAGGGCTTGTCTTGTTGTATTCAAAGCTGATTTTCTTAGCGTATGACCGATCCACCTCCACCTCTTCTAAATGATCTCTTCCTCAATGGGCTTCTGTTTTGTTTGCTGCCACAGTACCTGGTTGCTGATTTTGTTTGGCCAGTGAATTCTGAAAATCCTTCTGAAACAATTGTTGATAAAGGACTGGATTTTGGTCAGGTTTATGGCCGTTGTTCTCCATGTCGCAGCTTCATATAGCAGCACAGGTTTCACCATAGCACTAAAAATCCATTATTTTAACTTGCCGCTTTGGTTGTTGGAGACCCAAACATTCTTAAGTTGTTGGAAGGCTGCACTTGCTTTTCCTATCCTTATTTTGACATCAGCAGTCTGTACCACCTTATCTACCACACTGCCAAGGTAAACAAAACTGTTCACCTGCTCAAGGGCTTCTCTTTCAAGCCTGATTGGTGATGTACTGGTGGCATTAAGCTTGAGGACGTTACTCTTCCCTTTTTGTATGTTGAGACCCATGCTAGTAGAAGTGGGTGCAACAGTATTTGTTTTCTCCTGCATCTGTTGTTGGGTATGTGCAATAAGGGCAAGATCATCAGCAAAGTCAAGATCATCAAGTTGATCCCACAAGGTCCATTGGATGCCATTCATTTTCTGCTTTGTAGATGTTTTCATCACCCAGTCAATGGCTAACTGAAACAGGAATGGTGACTGCAAGCAACCTTGTCTCACACCAGTCTTCACCTGAAAAGCATCTGTCACCT
Source organism: Radix auricularia (assembly GCA_002072015.1). NCBI lineage: Eukaryota > Metazoa > Mollusca > Gastropoda > Lymnaeidae > Radix > Radix auricularia. The sequence goes on along the minus strand of MUZC01001947.1, from coordinate 846,477 downwards.
GCTTTCCATGGACTACTCAGCAGTTTATCCCTTTGTACATGTTTCTAATTATAGCAGTAATCTTCTGTGGCACCCCATAATGCCTTAGCAATCTCCACAGGGTTTGCCTGTCCACACAGGCTTTTTCATAGTCAGCAAAGTTGACATAGAGAGGCAAGTTCATTGTTGATATCTGGTCAGTGCAGTATTTGTTGGTGTGAAAGCCAGCTTATTTGACCCACAGCTGAGGGTCTACAGCATATTTCATCCTGTTAAGTAGTACATTGTTGAAAACCTTTCCTGGGATGGACAGCAGGGTGATCCTTCTGTAGTTCGAGCAGGAACTTAAATTCTCTTTATTTGAGATCTTGATAAGGTTTCCAAATCCGCCTTCAGTGCCTCTGCTGGTATGCCAACAGGTCCTGCAGCCTTTCCATTTTTGATCTAGAATTGTAAAAATAATATTAGATTTCAGATATTATGACAGCATCATTTTCAAATAAAAGGTCATGCTCCTTTCATTCAACGTAAAATATTTCATGATTATTATTTTATTTTAATTTAAACAATTTTGCCCCTTTAGACAAGAGTTTAACTTCTCTGACAGAGCTAAAAGATCAATACAAAGTCTTAAAAGTCATTCATCCATTTTTACTATATATCCTCATGTTGTCAAAGGGGTATATTCTGGCCTAAGGGGGTATATTCTGGTTTGGGGTTTAATTTGGCCTGTTACACGAGGTGTCTCAGAACAGTTATAGACAGCACTTGTAGGAGTAAATGATGGTCTTTGTGATTATTGTCAACATTTAAATCTAATAAGAGAAAAGATTATGGACTACTTTGGAGCCATACAATTTAAACTAAAGAACAACTTCATTTTTTTAAGCCGTGATGTTTCATTAATTGGTAGGCAAGAAAGTAGTTCATTGTTATTAGTATGTTTACTACAAGTATTGATAAGACATGTATCTACCTAATACTTTGGCCAAACATGACAACATCAATCCTTGTATTTCAGACAAAGGCGTATGTGCTGAGAATCCATGCAACAATGGAGGTACCTGTATTGCTGGAGTTGGTACGTTCACGTGCCAGTGTCCACAAGGATATCTGGGCGAATATTGTGAACTCGGTAAGTCTTGGTTACACTACAGTCCTACATGCTCTTGTGGCTTGGGTCTAAGACTCACATATATGGGCAAATATTGTGAACTCATAAGCCAATTCATTAAACCTTGAATAAAATGGCCATGCCTCTATGTCAACTCATTAAACCTTGGCTAAAATGTCTATGGTTTTGGTCAAATTTCAACAATCAGTCAAACAGATTACAAAAATTATATGAAATTTTAAAACTACATGAATTATATTTATTTCAATGCACAATAGACCATGAGTAGTCTAGAAAATATTTAAAAAGTATCATGGCGAGAAAATATGCCAAGCATAGCTGCATTCAGATAAAATTCTCGTCACTGTCTATAAAGCATCAATATGCTCTTAATTTCAATACCAAAGCACACATAACTGGCAATGAGTTCAGTCAATCCTTTGTCACTATCTGTTCGCTTTATTCCAATTATTTTTTGTACATGACAATCTGTTCAATCAGTGGTATAATCATCATTGTCTCTGATTGAAGGCTTCTAGCAGTTTTGTCACCACAGTACATCCCAAAGCATTCCTTATAATTAAACATTTATTTTTAAAAATTTAGTGGCACAACTACTGTTGTCACTTTTCACTAGTCACATGTTAAGCTCTGAATTGACTATTTACTGAGTACATTTTACAATTGGACTGTACATTTTGATAATTTTTGGGTGGTACAATTAATGGTCTAGGGGTTAGTGGATATCTTGTGCCCAAGATACAATTATTTGGTCTGAAGTATTGTAAATATCTAGTGCCAAGGGTACAATTGTTTGGTCTAAGGGGTCGTGGATAACTAGTGCCAAGGATACAATTAGTAGTCTAAGGGTTGTGGATATCCAGTGCCCAGGCCTACCACATTGTGACATTCAAAAGGTCAATTCTGAAAATGATTTGCTTACAGATTGCCAAGAAAACAAAGACATTGCCTTCATCTTGGATGCATCTGCCAGTGTTGGACCTGTGAACTTTGACCTCCAGCTGAAGTATGTGTCCTCCATGGTCAAGGACCTGACGTTGTATGGTCAAGAACACCACTTTGCTCTGATAGTCTACAGCACGGAGGTGAATACAATCTTCAGCTTCAACCGCTACAGCACACCCAGCGAAATCATCAATGCCATTGAGACAACCCCTTACATAGCCGGCTCCACCAACACAGCTGGTGGTCTGAGGCAGGCCATCCAGGTGTTCACTTCAAGTAAGTATCAATGTTCTTGTACTGTAGGCTAGAGTCTTTTAGGGTGAGGCAATGTCTTGTAGTGTAGGCTAGTGTTATTTAATGTAGGCTAGCGTCTTGTAAGGTGAGGCAATGTCTTGTAGTGTTGGGCAGTGTCTTGTAGAGTAGGGTAGTGTCTTATAGTGTGAGGCAGTGTCTTATTGAGTGGGGCAATGTCTTGTAGTGTCAGGCGGTGTCTTATAGTGTGAGGCAGTGTCTTATAGTGTGAGGCAGTGTCTTATAGTGTTGGGCAGTGTCTTGTAGAGTAGGGTAGTGTCTTATAGTGTGAGGAAGTGTCTTATAGTGTGAGGCAGTGTCTTATAGTGTGAGGCAGTGTCTTATAGTGTGAGGCAGTGTCTTATAGTGTGAGGCAGTGTCTTTTAGTGTGAGGCAGTGTCTTATAGTGTGAGGCAATGTCTTGTAATGTCCTTAGTGTACAAATACAAATAAAGGACAACACAGTGCCAATGTGAATTTATATGTGAGAATATATAATTATTCTTATATAACTTTTTTGCTACAATAGCAAAGAAGAATGGAAAAGTGTAAACTTACAGTAGTCCCTAAATGAAAATAATTTACCCTCACAGTTCATCTAAAATAGAACTCATTGATAAACTAACCAAGAATGAATACATATAGGCTGTGAGATACCAGTTGTATTACATTAATTGCAGGCCAAACATTCCCTCAGCTTCAATTCAAAATCAGTGACCAGCTCATAAAAAAATGGATGAGGGTTGAGGAACTCTAGATATTAAATGTGATTACTCAACACACCAGGGTTGAGTTTTAGCAGGAAATTGGTTTAGGCTAAACTCACAATACGTATTGATGGAGTAAACAAAAAAAAAATTAAAAAATAAGACACCTTGTTAAAGAGCTTTTGTGTCTAGACACATAACAAAGGATATGGAGTAAAAGGGGACCATTTAAAATTGTATAAAATTTGCTGAATTAATATTTCCATATCTGACTGGTAGCTAATGTAATAAATAAATTATTCTAATATATTTAACTAATTTTCAGGAGGTTCATTAAATTCTTTCAGTGATAGTTTTTAACTTAACCAGTTGGAAACCTATTGAATACTATTACAGGAAATTTTAAATATTTAATGGGCAAAATGTACATATTTTTACCGCTGAAGTAAAGTCTGTCCTCAGGTTCATAGTTCTTACCTAACAATAGTTTATTTAAAACATCAACATATCCACCAATATAATCAACGGTCACATCTATTTATGGTTCTCTCTCTTCACCAGCATTTGGAGACAGACCAACTGCTGATAACATTGCCATTCTGATGACCGATGGTCAGAGCAATGTCAACTATTGGGACACCATCCCTGCAGCCAATGATCTCAAGAATAAGACACGAGTCATTGCCATTGGCATTGCCCTTAGAGAGGAAGATGAAATCAGAGCTATTGCAAGCAGTAGGAAAGATGTCTTTTTGGTAACTGTTTTACACTTTTTTATATTAAGCTACATTATCCTTCATAAGGCACAAAATTTTCTGGTCATTTTGTTAAGAAAAATTCACTAATCATATCATGATGGGCAGACCACCCATTATCAAAGAGAGATTGTGTTAGATGAATTTGGATGAATCCACTTCTTGCCCACTATCATTAATGTATCACATCATCAGAGGCATCACTAGGGTTAGTGTCTCTTAGTGCGGTAGGTTATGATACAACCCCCTTACGACTTACCACTAGACCCCCTCTGAGTCTGCCAGTGCCAAAGAATGGGAACATACAGATTTTTTACCCTTAGGTATCCCCCCTTGTGATATCACCCAATGCAGTCCACACCCCCACATGCCCCTAGTGAGGCCTCGGACATCATCAGTCTAATATGGCCACATGTCTGAACAGAATGTAGTTGAAACATTAACTATTAATATAAAAATAACAGGTCAATTTAATCATGGTTACACCACCTTCCTGATTGGTAATGATGGTTAGCTCTATAAAGTAGGACATCAGACATCATCTGTTTGATTCCCATCATCTCTTATTTTACTCTCCATGCCTCTTCACCTACCATGTTGGTAAAATATTGGTTAGCTCTATAAATTAGGACATCAGACATAATCATAATAAGTAATAAATAATCAATCTTGTTGTATTTTAAAAGCATTACAAAATTTTTATATCAACTGAATTTGTGCTTTATTTAAGGTTCACTGCTTCAAAAAAATATTATGTCTTAAAAACAATTCACCTGTAATTTTTCTTGTAATTTGTATCACAGTAGGTTATCAATCTTTGGATGAATTTTTTTAGTCCATTTTATATTGACTAGTCCATCCAGTCTAAGTTTATTTTACTAAAATGATAATCATTAAATAAATGTATATGTAAAGGGTTAAGTTGTAAAAAACGACTAATTTGTTTCAAATTATCTTACAGGCCACAGGCTTTTCCAGTTTGAAGGAAATCGAACAGAAGATCATAGAAGGCACTTGTAAAGACAAAGAATAAGCAGTATTCTCATTTTCTTAACTTCCTGTGGAAATGAACCTGGGCATATTTGTTTGAGAACTAGTGCTCAGTTTGAAAGGTTTGGCTGGAGTGGGACTGAATGTGTGACTGCTGGAGGGACAGATGGTCAAAACTGGGTCAAAATATACACATTTATGACATTTGTGCCTTATGTACATTTTTTCTTTATATTTTCTCATCAAATAAGAATGTCATTTTTTTTATTCAATACTTTTGCTGTTTTAGTCCAACTTTATTTGACCATCTTTTACACTTGTTTATCTATTTTAACAAAGTAGTTGTTTTGGGGATTTTTGTTTGTAGCCATGCAAACAAACATTGCTCTACTCATTTCTCACATGTTGGTGTTCTATAAAGTGTTCATTAGAAAAAAACAAAATTGTTTTACATTTGCTCATCTTACTTATAATTAGTGTGCCAGGAAATTGTATTTCATAAGAGGTAAAAAGAACCCAAGCTTTACTTATTGAGGTTTTAAAGATATATCATAAAAAGACAGCTAAATTCAAATTAAAGAAGAGAAAAAGAAATAAACAATTATAATTTAAAAAGAAAAAGTTCCTTAATTTTGTTCTATTGTTGTTTTCTAGATTCGTTTTTCAATTATTTGACAAGTTAGTTTAATATGTTTCAAATTTCTATCAGCCATTGCTATTGTTAGAATGATACTCTTAGGATTTTTATTAAATTAGTCCAGTTTTTAATATTTAAAATTTCATTCATTTTGTCATATGACCGATAGAAGATTGTATGACACTCAAAGTAACACTGAAATGTGTCATGTGTGCCATATTAATCTAATTCTAGTCAATAAATCATCTTTTGGTAGCCTGGTTTTACTCTTTACTTTAGTTGTTTTGTGATTGTTATAAGTTAATATATTTGTGTACTTGATATAAAAGAAAAGCTTTTTTTATGTGGGGATGGGTGGGTGTCCTCAAACTCATAAAATAAGGAGGACCAATGCCTCTCTTTTTCCTCACAGGGACCCACCTCATTTTAGAACACTTAAGAGAGACCTTTGTTTTCACCCTAAAGAACTACTTCCTTGTAGATATATTTAAGCTGTATAGTGTATAGTATCAGATTGGAAACTAGGTTGCTTCAAGTATCTGCTTCAAACAAAGAACATTCTTCCATATAATAAATAGCAGATGCTCCATTAGTTTTAATTCCAGCTCCAGTTGGTGATCATTGATGAAACAATCCTTCAATGTACCACAACACAAATAAAAACACAGTAAATTTAATCCATAACACACGCATAAACAAAAGACAAATATTTGATTCCTCTCTTCTCAAGCCCATGAAGGCAGTCACTCTTAAGAATATATTTTTAAACACAACATATTCCATAATTGTAATTGATACTTTCTTTCTCTCTACTACCTCTTTCTTTCTTCTCTCCTCTATCTCTTTTCCTCACTCTCCATAAAGTGACCAGCGCCATGAAAAGGAACATTGTTTTAAGAAATTACAATCCAAATAATTGAATTAATTTAAATATATTAATTTTAACAAACTGCCTTGACTTCTCTCTTCTCTGATAAAGTCTAATTGTTTTTTAAAGTTTAAATAAAATGAGTCTGAGCACAAATATGTCTACAAGCAACAAAAAGAAAAAAATTGAATGGTACAAATTAGATGCACAGACAGTACTTGATGGTGTACCAGGCAGTACTTGATGGTGTAACAGACAGTACTTGATGGTGTACCAGACAGTACTTGATGGTGTACCAGACAGTACCTGATGGTGTACGAGGCAGTACTTGATGGTGTACCAGACAGTACTTGATGGTGTACCAGGCAGTACTTAATGGTGTACCAGACAGTACTTGATGGTGTACCAGACAGTACTTAATGGTGTACCAGACAGTACATGATGGTGTACCAGACAGTACCTGATGGTGTACCAGGCAGTACTTGATGGTGTACCAGACAGTACTTGATGGTGTACCAGGCAGTACTTAATGGTGTACCAGACAGTACTTGATGGTGTACCAGACAGTACTTAATGGTGTACCAGACAGTACTTGATGGTGTACCAGACAGTACTTGATGGTGTATCAGACAGTACTTGATGGTGTACCACACAGTACTTGATGGTGTATCAGACAGTACTTGATCATGTATCAAACAGTACTTGATGGTGCACCACACAGTACTTGATGGTGTATCAGACAGTACTTGATTGTGTACCAGACAGTACTTGATGGTGTACCAGACAGTACTTGATGGTGTACCAGACAGTGCTTGATGGTGTACCAGACAGTACTTGATGGTGTACCAGACAGTACTTGATGGTGTTTCAGACAATACTTGATGGTGTACCAGGCAGTACTTGATGGTGTACTAGACAGTACTTGATGGTGTACCAGGCAGTACTTGATATTGTATCAGACAGCACTTGATGGTGTTTCAGACAGTACTTTATAGTGTATCAGACAGTACTTGATAGTGTACCAGGCAGTACTTGATGGTGATAAATTAAATGTATCTTAGCCTATTAAATCGCGGGAATGTACTCAAACAACTTCCCAAAGTTTAATTCTCCTACCCACACGAGTAGTTGGTTGGACATTTAAGAATGAATCTGTTTTAGATTGCATATTGTACCAGACAGTACTTGATGGTGTATCAGGCAGTACTTGGTGGTGTACCAGACAGTACTTGAAGGTGTACCAGACAATACTTGATGGTGTACCAGGCAGTACTTGATATTGTATCAGACAGTACTTGATGGTGTACCAGACAGTACTTGATGGTGTACCAGACAGTACTTGATGGTGTACCAGACAGTCAGTACTTGATGGTGTACCAGACAGTACTTGATGGTGTACCAGACAGTACTTGATGGTGTACCAGACAGTACTTGATGGTGTACCAGGCAGTACTTGATGGTGTTTCAGACAGTACTTGATGGTGTACCAGGCAGTACTTGATGGTGTACCAGGCAGTACTTGATGGTTTACCAGACAGTACTTGATGGTGTACCAGGCAGTACTTGATATTGTATCAGACAGCACTTGATGGTGTTTCAGACAGTACTTGATAGTGTATCAGACAGTACTTGATAGTGTACCAGGCAGTACTTGATGGTGATAAATTAAATGTATCTTAGCCTATTAAATCGCGGGAATGTACTCAAACAACTTCACAAAGTTTAATGCTCCTACCCACACGAGTAGTTGGTTGGACATTTAAGAATGAATCTGTTTTAGATTGCTTATTGTTGAGACCTTATGTCTATAGGGTATAGAAACCAGCTCATATATGACTCTAGTTATCTAGGGTATATTAACTGAATTATTTAATTTGTCTCTAGCCCCCAATATTACAATATCTAACTGAAATACGTATTAATGTTAACCAGAACTACACTACAAATACAATATCTAACACATATGAATAATGAAGCCCAACACCCCTGTACAAAACATAAAGAACATTTAATACATTATATATATATATA